>VDFB02248231.1:0-14739 GCA_007258455.2 Sequoia sempervirens | reverse complement strand
TATATGGAAATGATCCAAATACTGAGACTTGTCAAATTCGCCAATTTCAGGAACATGCAATTTGTATTTTGTGAGAAATCTGAGATCTGAAGGATGAAAAAGACGTTTTTATTATGTCTTCTTTTGTGAAAATCGCCCAAGATTTCTTTGAAAAACTGATAATTGTGAACTTAAATCTGCAAAAAGATATGTTTAGGAAAAATCGCCTCTGAGAATTGATGTAGATTTTGCCTTTGAACTGGAAAAATTCGCCTTGGAATTGAAAACCACAAACTTCTCCTCTTGAAATTTGCGCCTTTTAATATGAATGAAATTCGAATTCCCTTGAAGAAAATACGAATTTTATTGAATTTGAGGACTCGCCTTTGATTAATTAAAATCCGCCTTTGAATCTTTGAAGGATTGCGAATTTTATTGAAAATTAGGATACGCCTTTGAGAATTTGAAATACGCCTTTAAGAATCAAGGAATTGCGAATTGCTTTGAACTTTGAATTTACTCTAAAGATATGCGCCCTTCTCTTCTGAAGAAATACGAATTTATCTTGAAGTTTGCTTTAAATTTAATAAACTTCGATTTTTCCTTTGAAGATATGAATTTGCCTTAGAAAAATACGAATTTCTCTTGAGATTAAATTTGCTCTTGAGAAATACGAATTTCCTTTTGAAAGCTTGTGAACAACAATGAAGATTGCGCCATGTTAAATAAGAAGAAATTCGCACCACTTAGCAACTGCAAGAATTCAAAACCCTGACAATAATAGAAATCCTCTGATTGGTTGCCTTTCAGTTCGACTGCCACTGACTGGAAGTTCAATTTTGAAAATAATAATAAAATATTTATTATCATGCAATGGCGCTAAAAATAGAAAATCGCCATTAATAAACAAGTATATTTTGAACTTCAGTTGACAATCCGGTTGAAGCTCTGAGATTCATCGTTTGACTTTAACGATTCCCAAAAGTCATCTCTTGAGCACATAGGCGTCCATTTGCTCAAGATACGTCATTTTTTACTAAATCCCTATTTTATAAGTAATGACGCTTTGTCACGGTACATGCTTGAAGGCGGCGGTTCAGGATGACACGGTGATGTTGAAATTACGAGATATTCCTTGAAAACCCTCTTTGACAAAGGAAGAAATGTCTATTTTGGGAACCACGGTACATAAAATCCATGGAATTTAACCTTGAAAAATTCAGAAGCCCCGATTAAATTGCTACGGGTTCAGGACATGCATTTCTAAAGCTGCCATCGACTTCAAGCGGTAGCGTGATTGAATGGTGAACCCTAACGCGATATGAGGAATGAAGCTCAACGGAATGCATCAGCGAAGATGTATGCCGCGGCGGTGAAAGGCGTATTGGGAACCTCAAAAGTAAAAGCGCCCCTGGCTCTAGGTTGCACTTTTGTCATTTTGACAAAAATTAAACGTTCATCCAAGTACCCTACTTTGACTGCTGATAACTGGAGCTGGGATGACCCGATTCAGGCACTATCTGTTTTAATGGACAGCCAGAAGGGCCTACAAGAGAAGTCTCTGGAGGTGATGAGGCAACAAAACTGCTTCTAAGACCTCAAAAACTCCAGTGCGTATTTTAATTAAGATTACCGCTTCCAGACTTAGCCATTTTCCGGATATCGTCACTTTGCAGTATTACACTAAAGACCTCGCACGCACGAGCGACTGCCAAATCCCGAAGGCTGACGGCTATGCTCGTTGGAAAGATAAAATGATAATGCTCAATAGTCGTGAAGACTTCGAACGCGAACGGGCTCATCTGATAGGCCTAAAGGCTAGGCGCCTCTGGACTGTGAAAATACACCGTAATTTGTTTGTTGATCCGCCCGTGAAATTACGTGCTTAATAGAATCTCCGCCACGACCACCCGGAATGTCGGATTGACAAGCTGAATGATGCGTTGCGGAGCTAGGCTAGAGTATTACTGATGTCGTGAAGACTCTGTCTGCAAATTTTGCCATCTGGAGGGTCTTTTAAGCCAGCGCCCCTGGCTTGTACTTGCATTGGGAACAAACGGAGAAGCTCAAAAACGTGAAAAATCCATTTTAAGTTGATCCTTGGATGACTGTTGCCTGAACTCTGAGAGTCAGATGACTGTACTTGATATCTCGTTGGATAAGCAGACTGGTCGTGAATGAATTGACTGCATCCAGCACTGAAACTGTCGAGATCTACCCCCTCCTTGAGATGGGCGCCCTCAGGCTAGAGGCGCGCTTTTGCCTGAAAAGGACAAAATTCTCACATCTGGAAACTTTAGGATTTCAACTTCTGTCGCTGATAACTGGAGCTGTGGGTCTCGAAACGCCTTGCTGAATAGCTCAACGGACAGCCAGACTGATTCTGAAGAGATTGACTGGATGCTTGAACATTTTAACCAGAATCTTGACCTTCAATAAGTTGGGCGCCCCTGGGCTATACTTGCGCTTTTGTGCTTTTCCTCTGAGAAATCTCTATGATTTGATCACTAAGAACTCTGTTTCGATCATTGAAATGACCGTCTGCAATATGGAATGTCGTCGTAAGATGCTCCTCCATCGTGAAGAGCTTCATTTTGAGTCTCTGCTTCGGTTCCGATCAATAAAACTGACTTTGACTGACAAACTATTGACAAAAACTCCATTCTTGACATTGCCCAAAACTGCGTTTCACTACATTTTAGCAAGGTTTAGACTTTTAAATGCAAAATGCCTTGACGAAGCAAAAAATTTGGTTTGGTTACAACATTAGGCTCCGTCTGGTGACCATGTCGGATACCTACGGCATAGGAGAACCTAAGAATCTCAGTGTTAAGTAGACCAGTGATTTTACAATTGGGCATTGGAGTCAGGACTTTTCCCTATTCACCTAAAACTTTTGGAGTTTCCTAAAAACCTAACCTAAAAATCACCTAAAACAAGACTACCTAAATCACCTAAAACACGACAAAACGTCACGAAACGGGGAAATACAATACGACATTACGATAAAGCGTAAAAATTACTTACAAAATATTTACAATGTCACTCCTCCCCCGGAGGGTTGAAGTGCTTAAGATATTGCCCGCTATAAGGAAGCGGGAAGAGCCTTCCATCTTGATGTGAAAGAATATAAGTATTCTCTCCTGCTGCTTCGTGAATCTGGAAGGGCCCTAACCATAAGGAATCAAATTTTCCATGCATTCCTTTTGGCTCATGCCTCTTGTCCCACAAAAGGACTTGATCATTAGATTCTTCATCTTCTCTGCTGATGCTAGCGTAAAGCCGGAACGCTCCAAATGTAATGGAAGCGGAATAAACACGTACCATACAAAAGTATAAAGGCGAGGAATTGCCAATAGCTCTTTTAGGAGTTATACGATCAGCCCAAAGAGCGTCGTACAACTTGGTATGCCATGCTTGCTGATTTGACTCAACCAACTTGCATATAATTGTGACAATGTTCTTATTGGAAGATTCGGCCTGTCCGTTACCCTGAGGGTAATAATCTGATGAATGAGACAACATGATGCCGTGATCAAAACAAAAACTTAAAATCTCCTCTGACGAGAAGCAAGTAGCATTATCAGTCACAATTTTCTGAGGAACTCCGAAGCGAGAAATAATATTCTCCTTTAGAAAACTGCAAACCACTTCGGACGTAGCTCGTTTAGTAGGAATTGCTTCAACCCATTTTGTAAAATAATCTGTCGCTGTAAGGACAAAGACATGCCCCTTACTGGAAACTGGATTGACAGGACCTACAAAATCAATACCCCACTGCTGAAATGGAGCATCAATAACAACTGGCCTGAGTGGAAAGGATGCCAATTTCACTTTACCAGCAAACTGTTGACATAACTGACATTTGTACACCCAATCATATGCGTCACGAAACATAGTTGGCCAATAAAACTGTGCTCGTAGAATCTTAAATGCAGTGACCCTCGATGAAAAGTGTCCTCCGCACGCCTGATTATGAAAAGCCTCTAACAACCTTCGCTGCTGATCTTTTCCGACACATAATAGGAAAGTTCCGTCAAGGCATCGCTTGTACAGAACGTTATTAACAAGCACGAAATTCTGTGCTTTCAATTTCAATGTTCTTTTCTGCTGTTTGTCCATGTGACGTGGACATTCTCCATATACTGCATAATACCAAAGAGGTGTGTACCATTCTTCCGCAGAATTAACTAATAAGACCAAAGGTAAGTCTTCTTCAACTTCTTGATCTGAAACAATTCCACTATTGCTCTTGAACTTGCGATCTCCATCTTCCGCCAATAACCTGCAAAGACCTTGCCCGCGAACAAGCTTGGTTGGTTTGATCTCCAGATCATATTCTTGAACCCTCGCGATCCAATTTCCTCTTTTCGTACCCATCTCCTGCTGAGTAAGCACACTTTTTACTGCTGGATCGGTGACATACACCGTAGTATGCGAATTCAAAAGATAAAATCTGAAATTCTTGACAGCTCTGACGACAGCATAAGCGTTCTTCTCGATCTGGGAATAACGCATCTCAGCATCTTTGAAATTAGCACTCATAAAAGCAATAGGAGATTCACCCTCCTCGCTGAGTTGCTGTGTCAAAATGGCGGACAATGAATGTTCTGACGCATAACAATAAAGAATGAAATCCTTCTGAAAGTTAGGCCGAACTAACACTGGTGCATTAGCAATAGCTGCTTTTATCTTATTAAAGGCCTGCTTGCCTTCGTCCGTCCACACGAATGTAGACGTCTTCTTCATCATTGCTGAAATCTCCTTTGTCAGCTCTGAGAAATCAGGTACAAATCTTCGGATAAAGTTAACTTTACCAAAAAATGAATGCACCTGCGTTTTGCTTGTAGGGAGAGATAGGTTTCTGATTGAATCCACCCGATTCGGATCTATTCTAGTACCTTCTTTGGAAACGATATGACCAAGTAACTTGCCCTCCGTAACCGCAAAGATTGACTTCTTTGGATTCAAAGATATTTTATGATACCTACATCTCTCGAACACTTTCACGAGGTGTGAAAAGTGATCACTCCGTTTATCTGAAAAAACGGTTAAGTCATCAAGATAGACGACTATGATCTTATTCCTAAGATCCCCAAACGCTAAATCCATGGCTCTCTGAAAAGTAGCACCGGCGTTGATAAGGCCGAAAGGCATCCTCTCATAAGCAAACGTTCCCCACGGCGTGGTGAAAGCTGTTTTGATTTGATCCTCCTCAGCCACTGCAATCTGATTATAACCAGAAAAACCATCAAGAAGTGATAGCATTTCCGATCCGGTAACTGTCTGCAATGTATGCTCCATGATCGGTAAGGGATAATTGTCCTTTAAGGACGATTGATTTAAGTTCCTGAAATCAACGCAAATTCTGATTTCTCCATTCTTTTTGCGCACAGGAACGATATTTGACACCCAGGTGGAATGATGAATAGGAAAAATTATTCTGGAATCCACCATTTTCTGAATTTCCGCGTAAATAGTATCTTGAATTCGCGGATTATAATGTCTTTGTTTCTGCCGAAAAGGCTTCACTTCAGACTTCAGCGGAATTGTGTGAGACAATTCAATGGGTGTGAAGACCTTTAAATCTTCATATGACCAGGCAAAAACATCCTTGTACTGCTTGAACAAGGCGATAAACCTCTTAGTCTCTTCAGGAGTGCAACACGTGCCCAAATTCACAAGCCGAGGCTTGTCTTCAGTACCTATGTTGACTTGACTGTATTCTGATGAAGTATTCACCCCTGACCTTTTATGATCTTGGATGTAACGATCATGCCTGTCAAAAATATCCTCCAAGGATACAAAACCTTTAGGAATCTGATTTCCTTTCAATTGTATGATTCCAGATTCTATAACCTCAGATTCTTCAGTAATTGACTCTTTGTGAGGAGTTAAACTCCCTTCAAAGAACAATTCTTTGTAGTTGTCTCCCATGACGAGAAACTCTTTAATATCTTCATCATCGCTGAAGATTTGCCAGTTGTCTGAATTATCAGGAACAGCTGGTCTGTAAATTAACTCAATAGCAAATGAATTCTGACGAAAGTCAGAGTTAGGCATAAAAAGAGCGGCTGAAACTGCAAGCGCATCAGCTTTGCTATTGTTCATTCTTGAAATGTATTTGATATTAAATGCATCAAACCAGTCGATTGCATTCCATACCCGCTGCCTGTAGTTCTGGATACGATTCTTTCTCACGTGAAATTGATCTCTGACCTGCTTTACAATCAGCTCTGCATCTCCTTCAACTTGAAGCAACTTGATCCCCATATCCTTTGCGTTTTTGAGACCTAACAAAAGCGCCTCATATTCTGCAGTATTATTAGTGCAATCGAATTGCAACCTATATGCAAAAGGATATAAACGAGCTTCGGGAGAGATAATCACTACTCCCGCTCCGGAACCTGAAGTCGAACAACTGCCATCAAACTGCATCGTCCACATCTCCGATTCTTCATTTGATAATTCGGTGGAAAGTACAAAATTTTGACAATCTTCCGTCACTTCGGACACCATAGCATATGTGCCTGGACCCATGTCTTGATATAACACTTGAGCATGTGGGTCTTGGGACTTCACCACTGTAAGCTTTGATTTCGTTTCCGGTTCCAGCTTGAAAGTGCCTTTCTTCAATGGGATTGTCGCGAACGACCAATCCATTTGTATTTCTCCTCCAAGATCCTTGCAAAAACTTCTACTAAGTAACATCCCGTAACTGGTAGGAATATCAGCTACTAGGATAGTCATCGTGATCTTCTTCTCTGGACACGACGCTAGCCTCACTTGCGCATCTTTGAGTTGACCAACTAACGGCACCAGTTTGGACTCAAGTGAATAACACTTTTCTTGAGTTGGTGTGCATGAAAGTCCCAACGCATTCATAATTTGTAAGGGCATAACGTTGTCCGAAGCTCCATTGTCAATTATGCAATTGCTCAGCTTAAAACCTCCTATATATAAAGATATATAAAACGGCCTCGGCTTCTCTTCTGCAGGAACTGAGGATTGTAGCAATGTCGGCTGAATGACATTCTTCTTCTTAAGAACGTTCAAGATCCTATCCAACTGCTCTGGATGATCTTGTAAATACTCCAGCTGAGATATCTGCACCTTAGTCTTCATCATGGAAGATACAATGTCAAAGCTTGCTGAAGATGTATCTAAAGCTGCTGGCAAGATATTCTCTTGTGAAGGTTTTTGATTAGAAGTAGAAACTACTTCTTTTGCTTTCGCATTCAAATTCCGCTTTTCCTCTTCCTCCTGTGCTTTGAAATGTTGAGCACGAGTGAACACAGGTGAAGTAATATTCTCATGATTCACTGCAAGAGAAAAACGACGGGATTCTTCTTCTTCTTCAATAACGGGTTCTCTATCAAAATATCCCGTTGCGGAGTCGCCATTAAACTCGTCTGGCTGTGAAGAGACGACGTTTGAACTGGAAGGTATGAAGTCTGAACTAGGAGCGGAATCAGCAAATCCCATGAGCTGATTCATTCTTTGATTTTCCGGACATGTAGACCCGGTGTGCTCTGCTGAATCATGGAACGTGCAAAAGACCGTAGCCTTCTCAGCTTCATTATTTTGTCTCGGTTGTCCTTGCGGAAACTTCGACTTGAAATTATTATACGGCTGAAAGTTATTCCTCCTCGGCTGATATGCTGGTTGAGATTGAAAAGGAGGTGAGGGCAAGGCTAGTTGCCCTTGAGGTGGTGACTGCCGCTTTAGTATCGTCACCTCATTTGCTACCTTCTGTAGCAACGGATCGGCCGACGCTTGCACGAGCGGCCTGATCGAATCATCTTTCATCTTGCCGGTTGTAATCATGGTATCTTCAAGCTTGATTGCTTCCTCCTGAAGGTGTGTTAGATCATCTTCTTCGCTTATCTTCAAGAAAAAGGCAATTTCTGACGACAATGCGTTGATGAAAGAACTCATCAAAATCTCATCAGATGGATTCAAAGTGTGAGAAAGACGTGTAACAAGGCGATTAAACCTTGCCACAAATTCTCTCATCGGTTCATGCTTCTCCATCTTCGAATTTGAGAGTTGTGCAAATAATCTATGATTGTCTTCGGTAGGCTTGAATCTTGCCAAAAACTTCTCGCTCATGACAGCCCAACTGGTGATAATTCCTGGCTCAAGATTATTGAACCAATCTGCTGCGTTGTTCTCAAGAGTCTCCACGAAAAGACGAACGGCGATGTCCTCATGCGCAACATGCAAAACGGAACAAGCCGCCGTGAATGCTGATAAATGTTCATCTGGATGTTTAGAACCATCGCCATGAAATCTCGGGAAAAACTTGCGTGATCCCTTGGGCAATTCATGATGTCCTGGTAAAGCCAACGGTCCAATATTGTCACCCCAAGGCAAGGGGACTGGACGTCTTGCGTTTCTTGCATTACGACCGTTGTGATCTTCACCATTGTTGTTGTTATTAATAACACGATCACCCATCTCTGCAAATGGAGTGGGAGATTCTTCTTCTAAGATTTCTGATTCAGTAAACTGATCAGGAGCTTCTTCAAAAACAGGATCTGGCTGTATAGGAGGATTTCTTCTCCTTCTTCTGATGTAAACTTGATAAGCCAGGATGCTTAATCCCACGAGGGAGGTGGCAAAACTGGTCTACCTGCTGCAAGATCTGCTTTTTCTTCTTCTTTATCCAGAGTAGTAGCTGCGTTTCTCCACTGAGTGGTAGATGTATGATTTTCAAAAATAAAAGTGCGCAAGCTACTGATGATATCTGACTGTTCTGCTTCGATGAATGCTAAATTCGGCTGAATAACAGGCGGACTTAGTTCTGGTTGTTGAACTGGAGCAGTAGGACGCCAGATAGTCATATCCGTGACATGTATAAAGTTATTTCAAGGCCTCGTGCCCCACGGTGGGCGCCAGAAAGAACTGTTGGCGTAACAACTAACACCTCTGGAGTAGAAGTTGTTATGAGCGACCTATGTACACTCTGCTTGTGGTGCTCTTCAGATTATGGAGGCTCCTCGTTGTGCTTTGACAAATGTACTTGCAAAGGAAAATAAGCTAAAACTATGTCCTGTCTTTTTGTTTCAGCTGCTAGAGGCACAAGGCTTTCTTGAAAGAACTTACACGTTGCAGCTGAGTTTTCTCTGGTTTCGCAAATCAACTAAACTACAACTTATATCTATCCAATCTCCCCAGGAAAACAGAGCAAGAGGAAACGGAGCAAGGTTATGACTATCAGACGATAAACGCATTCAGACTCTCTACTTGAAGGCAAGGTGGCGCAACTATTATCTCAATCTGAACAAGTTTATTAAGCACAAAACAGATTTGAGAATTTGCTATGATAATCTTATGAAACCCTATGTGGCATAACACTCAATCAGCATAGTAAAGACTCACAAACAGCTTTTATCATCAAAATCTTTGTGAAACCCTATGTGGCATAACACTCAATCGTAATGACAAAAGATTCACAAAACAGATTTTCCTAATCTAAGAGAAGATTCACCATGAAAACTTTATGAAACCCTGTGTGGCATAACACTCGATCAGCATAGTAAACACTTCACAAAACGGTTTTATCATGACAATCTTACGAAACCCTGTGTGGCATAACGTTCGATCATAACAATAAAAGATTCACAAAACAGATTTCTCTAAACTATGGAAGAATCCAGCATTATAATCTTTCGAAACCCTATGTGGCATAACAATCAATTGCAATAATGAAGACACATGAACAAATACCATAAAGAGCAATATTGAGGGCAAGGTAGGCACAGCATATATTTCTCTCTCAAGCAAAAGTTATTTACAAATGAGCAAAAGCTCTTATTTATATACATCAAGGTGTAGATAACCCTAAAATCACCTTGAGTTCACTACAGTTCTTGCAATGCATGCAAGTCATGCGCCCTAACCCTAATGAAGTAAACTATACAGTTAACTGGGCAACTACCCTCAGTTTAACTGGTACAAATAACCTAATTGGATAATGTGCAAGCATGCACGTCCTTATTTAAAGCAAAGTTAACTGGCCACTACCTTCAGTTAACTGGAAACCCTAACCCTAACTCCTGTGTTGATAACTCTGAGGATGAGATAAGCATGTGTTAAATCAGCAAGTGAACTGAAGACTGGAAGTCAAGTTAACTGCTGCTCAGGACTCAACCCTAGAAATTAACTGCACGTTCTAACTGACAGATCACTCCATGTCAACTCGGTCTAACACTTCGACCAAGAACTCATCGATCTCCCTGTCATCTGGCACTTTGATGCTGCTAAAACTAACAGTCTGCTTCTTTAGTTCTCTGCCACTTTCAGTAATTGTGTGCACACCATCTTTGCATTCTTCAGTCGCCTTTCTCAAACTGGCTTCAATCACTGAAACATTTTCTAATTTTGGCGCCCTAGGTTCACCTTCAAGGCTGTCAAAAATCAGCTTCTCGAATTCCGCTTGAACTTTTTCCAGCTCAACATACGTGCCATCTTCGAGAAGATAATGACACGGGATCTGAACAACGAAGCCACTGACAAGTGCAAGCACTCCAACTACGTCATCCTTCAGTGAAAATAACTTGGAAGAGATTTTCGCACATATTTCTGTTCTGAGAAGGTGCTGCTCTTTCCAAGTGAAGACTTTCTCTTGATCTTCGATCTCCTCCAAAGCATCGCATGCAACTGATAACTGAGATACAAGAACGCGATCCTTTGCCAAGCTCTCTGCAACCGCAATATCCAGCAACTGAATACCCTGACGGAGTTTGTGTGCCTCACTCCTCAACTGATATAAATCTGCAAGAAGAGTTTTACCAGCAGCAACTAAACTGCCAATCCAATCATCCAAAAGTCTGCCATGACTGACCAACTGATCCAATTTTCGTTTCTCTGCAGGTGTGTGCTGAGGAAGAACCGGTGCTCTATTTGGATTCCCATGAACAAGATCAGAAATGTATTGACGAAGTTGACTAATTTCAGTTTTGAGTAAAGCCTTATCTTCTCCATCCTTCGTGATACGCTCTTCAAGATTATTGGTAACAATCTTAAGAAGCGATACATCTGTCTCTCGTGTGGTCCTGCCAAGATTTGCCTTAGTGAATGTAAAGTCACCCACTTCGACCTCATCCAAGCTTTTACCTTCTGGAGGCACTGCAACTTCTATCACAATCTCTGATTCAGGGGTCTTTTCGATATGCACTTGCTTCTTAATCTTCTTGTTTGATCTCCTCTGATAGGGCTCACCAAACTCTGACAAATCAAGGTTGTATGACGGTTCACGCCTTTGTCTTCCCAAAGACTTTTCGAGCCAACAAGACTGAACAATATTTTCAATTCGTGGAGAAACTGTCCCTGATGTATCAACCTGTGGTGTTTCAGTTGTCTCCGATCCTGCTTGAATTTGTGGCTCAGGCTCATAATCTATATCAATAGGCGGAACGTGAGGTGAACTAGGAAGTGAAACGTGAGGCTCAGTTTGAATAACTGTCTCTACTGGAATCTCAGGAATATTCTCAATTTGTTTCTGCTTCCTTTTACCAGTAGCTCTTTTCCCTGTGTTTCCACTGAGTCTAACTCCTTCCGGAGGTATTATAATGGCTTTAACTCTGGGTCTTGCTCTAGAAGTAGAAGGCAACGAAGAAACATCCTTTGGCGGCTCTGCTACAGGAACTGACTTCCGTGTTCGCTTGCTCTCCAAGAACAACTTACTAGTCTTGATAACTGATCTGGAAACCTCTTCAATAGAAGTATTCTCTTTAGCATACCAATCAGGTGAGCGAAGTGGCTGCCTAGCAACTTGATCCTTAACATAAGAATTGAGAAGAACTTCACCATCATCATCTGACAAACCATCAACATCTTCTGACAAGTAATCAGAGAGCTGACCAACAGTAAGTCTACAATAGTGACGACGACGGACCTCGAATTCATCTTCACAATTTGCCCAGAAATCTTCAAGTTCTGGCGTATGTGCAATCCCTCGCTCTAACCGATTTGCATAATGTCCAAGAGGATCATAGGAACGCCTCTCAGTATAAGGCTTGAATTTGAACCTTTCTATCTCAGTAGACATACGCCTGGCATCTGTTGCTGCATCACATGTAAAAATTCCCAATGAGAATGGAAAATTTGCCGCAGCCTTATGACGACTACGAAGAAAGAAGTGAACGTGCTGCATTTGCCTGAGGAACTCCATAAAGACAATCTTGTCTGACGGATATCTCGGCAACATCAGAGGCTCTCCAACATAACCATCAACTCGGAGGTACGTGAAAGTAGGAAACTGTATGAACCAATCTGCCCAAGTCTCCATTGCTGATTTGGCCTCGGCTGAAATACGAATGTGCATCTCATCATCAAGATCCCTCACGGTTCTCATGGCAAAGTGATCATTCACCACTCGGAAGTCCTGCTCAAACTGAGAAAACTCTAGCTGTGGATAATATTCATGAATATGCTGAACACCGAGAGTACCATTGGTTTTAAGAAGTCTGAAACTACCTTGAAATGCCACCAAGTAGACCAAATAAGATATCATATGAAACTCGTGATGCTTGAGAAAGTTAGAAATCTGCTGATGTAAGCAATCACTAATTAACATAGCCCAGTCAAAACGCTCTGTGCCATCAAGGATTCTGGTAATCAGGGAGAACATCCATGGACGGAAAGTATTAGCATCTGACTGGCCGGTAACTCGATTGAGTAAGGTGATCAAAACAGCAACTTCTCCTTTAAATTCACCACGACCAACCTTCTTAGGCAAGTTAGTTTTCTGAATTGTCAACCATTTCTGAGCAGCCTTTCTCTGTGAACGTTGATGATCAGCATCCCATATCTTCTCACAAGCTTCAAGATCAACAGTAAAGTTATCTGAGCGAGGAGAAATAGCAAAACATCTTTCTATGTCCTTCGGCTTGAGACTGCAAACCACTCTTCCATCAACCGATCTAATCTGTCGTGAAGACGAGTCATAATGCTTAATGCAAGCAAGTACGAACTCAAGATCGAAGATAGAAACAGGAATGGATGCCGCTGCCAGCAACCCGGAACTCTCAAGATTCCTTATCGATTTGCTGCTAACACCTTCTAAACTGCTCAGATTGACCACTGGATAAACATGGTTTAGGTCCGTATCTGAAGTCTTGGTGAAATTATGTGTAAGGACTGATTTCACCTTGTAATCAATGAGATTGAACCGCATTTTGAAAATGGTGACTTTTGACTGTAAAGTCGAATATGTTTGAAGAACTTTCTGAAAAACACTGAACAAGGCTAAAAATAGCTTCTGACAGGAGAAATTTTCGAAGAAATTCTGGAACATGGGGTTTTGTGCACAATCAATTCTCAACAAACCCATAGCCGGATTTTGAAAATGTGATTCGCCTTTCACATGCAGAGATTCCTGAAAAAGGCTCGTGAGCTTCCGTATCGAAGCTACAGGCTTATTTTCAAAAATCTAAGAAGTGGGTATTGTTGCAAACGCTGAAATATGAGAACCCAGATCATCAGATTCTGAAAATGTGTTGAATTACTCTGGCATGCGAAGAAAGTACCTAAGGTGAGAAATAGAAGAAATAAGACAAAAGATAGAAAGTTTTGCTTGTCTGCTTCTGAAAAATCTGCAAATCTCTTCTTCGAATCTTTATAAAACCTGCATGCAAAGTGGAAATGAAGTCTAGAATTGACTTCCTCTGAAGAATCTGAGCTCGTAGCTTCGAAGAACGCTGAAAACGGACACCTGAATCACCTTAAGCTTGCTGGTCGCTCAAAAGAATACAAGCTTTCAGAGCAAAAGATGATGCAATAATGGACGCCATCTTGGAAATATATAGAATTTCATCATAAGAAATTCGCACTAAACAAAGCATGCATTAAAAAATGGCGCTAGGCTTCTTATTGGTCTTCATAGTAGTTAACTAGAACTCAAACAAGCTCAATAAGTGGACGCATTAGGGTTTGCCTTTCAAATCTTTAGTTTAAACTCAAACATGCGACTTTAGCTTCAGTTAGAATCTTATCAAATTCGCCACCTTCAACTTCTCTTTGGATTCATCAACTTGACCTAAGGCGTGCCCTTTTGACACTTCAGTTAACAATAAGAATGGGATAAGAGATTTGCCAAACTCATGCAATAATAAGCTAAAAATAGCTAGCCTTTAGGAACTTTAGTTTGGCCTTCAACAAGTGCGCCAACTTCATGCTTTAATCAATTATAATCTAAAAATAGCAACCCTTTTCAAACTAAAGTTGCCCTTTCCTTGAAAAGTGCGCCATCTTCACTATTGTCTTGCTTCACTTTTCAAAAACTAAAAATAGCGACCCTTTTCATGAGTGAAGTTTTCAACTTCAAATTCGCCATACTTCATCAAATATGCTTCACGCTTCACAAAATAATGCTTCATGCTTCAATTCGTCCCTTTTGAACTTCAGTTGGCATTTGATGAAGCGCCATCTTCACTAAAATCTCATAATTTTGACCAAAATTCACCATGCATGTAAACTTCAGTTGACTTTTAGTGGTAATCTTCAGTTAAACTTAACATGCAACCAAGTTAATTGAACATGCAAGGTAGTTAACTGAACATGCAAACCAGTTAACTTAACATGCAAACTGAAAGATCACTCCACATGCAAACATATGAACTGAAGATGACAACCCAGAAATCGTTCAGTCTAACTGCAGTCAGAACTCCAGTTAAGGCGTCCATTCAACTCACTTTCTAAAATTTCAAATTTGAACTCTTGGGCGAATTCCAGACTTAGCCATATTTCATGAAA
>VDFB02248229.1:0-39450 GCA_007258455.2 Sequoia sempervirens | reverse complement strand
ATAATATTTTCATTTCAAGTGAAAGTGAAACATTTTTCACCGAGGGGTTACAAAATGGATAATTACTTTTACCCTAATAACATTTTTCTGATTAAGTGGACATAAAGTTGCCAACAAAAGAAGGATTATAGTTGTAATTGCAATTAATTTTACAGGGAAGTGAAGACAATGAAGATTAAAGTATTTTAATTTTCCAAAGATAATTAATTAAATGAAGAGTTGCACCAGACGGAGTGTGAAGGGTCATAACCCTAAAAATGTAATGTATATATGTAAGATGAAATCAAATCATCAAGCAATAGTTAGAAAATCATCAGTAGGAATTATATTTTAGGATAGTAGATAGAATATACTAAAAATGAAGAATTTTGATGCACATTGTAAAATCCTCTGAAGCAATTTAACAGAGAAAGAATATTATAAATTGGTGACTAAATTTTGGTATCAATTATTTGTTGATAGTATATGATTATTTGGCTGTCTCCAATTTGGTGCTTTCTTACTATTTAAATTGGTCTGTCAGGCTCAATTTATAAAGGCACATTTTTTGTTCTTGTGTGATTTAATTAATTGGTTTCTTCAAAATAATTAAAAGTCCTTTTAATAAATCATAGTAATTTGGGATTATCATTTGGATCGACAAGAAGAGCCCTATAATCAATAAAGTTATCATACTATCTCAAGTTTGATTCTATCTTGTTATTCAAATAGGAAGAACATTTGATTTGTTAGGGCACACTTGCTGCTTTTGTGTGATTCAATTAACCACTTCCTTCAAAAGTATTAAAACTTCCTATTAGTTGATCACAATAACCTAAAAAGAATCATTTGGATCGATAAGAGTCTGATAGTTAAATTCTTGCACGTTTATACAAGGTATAAATTGTCACAAGTGCCAAAAAAATTGAATTCTAGCCAATATGTTAGTCACATATCATTAACCTCTTGACTCCATTAGCCCAATAGAAATGGGAATTGGTCTTACCCATTCCATTTCAAAATCTACAAAATCTTATTTATACATTCACATTTCAATTTTTAGTACTAGGAGAGTAGGAATAGCTAACAAGCCTTCATCTATTCCACATTTCATGCCATTGTGGGTAGATACTTAAAACCAACTAAGTCATAAAACTCTTAAATCTGCATCAATCATCAAGGTTTACCCGCCTAGGTTTATCAGAGCTTGAATTGCATAGAGTCATAAACCATATAGGTTAACTCTATTTGTTAGTTCAAAAATGTTGTAAGTTTGACCATAGAGCCTGGCATCCTCTTAGGATTTAAAACCTACATTTTTGAGACCTAACAGATTGGCGACTCTATTGGGGAGCTTAATCAATATTGAATCTAGGCCGTTGTTGCTATAGATTCATAAAAAAATTCACACTTGCATTCACCTAACTTCATAAGGGATTCTATTGGGGATAAAATAAAAAATAATCTCATTACTACCATTTTCTCACTTTTGAAAAAGTGAGTGGTGACTGTTAAATTTTTTGATGAAAAATACAAATACATCTTGTAACAACACCATTTTCAGTCAAAATAGATATGTCAGAACAAGAGAGAAGGCTTGGGTTGCTAAGACAAGAGAAAGAAGTGATTCAAGAGCTACTACAAGTGGAAGCCCAACTTGCTTCATGTAGTTCACAACATATACTAGTATCTAATCAGGTTAAGTATGTGGATACAAGTAGACCTTGAAACCCACAAATACCTCATGGAAATGAAAGTGCCCATCATACACAATAATACATTTTTACACCACAAGCCTCAAATCAAATAAATGATTATCCTATCCCTCTAGGTCAAAGATTAGTAAGCTACCAAGATCATCAATACAATCAATATCCCAAGCATTATCAATATCAATAACAAAATCCATATCAAAATGTGCAAAGAAATGTCAACCCTCTTGGAAGTGTCAAATAGAACCTACAAAAAGATGTATATTAAAATCAATAAATTAAGGAGGAAAATGATGAGTATTCACATACTCAAGAAAATTCCATCATAAAATCAGAATGTTGAATATCTCTTGTAGACGCACTTTTTAGCATAAGGAGACATAAAGGAGAACTTGGACATGATTTGTTCACTAGAATGGAGGATGCCTATATGAAAATACCTTTAGGTTCCCTACCTAATAAGCCTGTGTTACACTTCATTGAGCAATTCATGAGAGTATTTGAGCCTAACTCGGTTTACTAGCCCGAGTCATTGAAGCCAGTTACTTTAGACCATATGAATGAATTTATGGCTATAATAGATAAGAAAATATATGAGGATTGTATCAATGGTAAATCTACTGGTAGGATCATTGATGAATATGAAGAAAGTAACCAAACAATGCAACCAATAGAAGAAATATGTGCAAATGAAGAATTCAATGATAATATTTTATATTTGAATGAGGAAAATATTATGGAAGACCAATTTTCCACCTTGGAGGATGATTGCAGGGTTGAAGACACAATTCCTAAGGAATGCATCAATAGTGAGTCAGGTGATGTGGAGGTACAATCATGCATGCATTGTCATAACATTGACAATAATGAATTAGAAACTAAAATACAAAGGGACACTGTGCCTTACAACAATAAAGAGGATAATAATTGTGATTAGTCCATAGAGGATGGGTATGCAAGTGAAAATAGTTTCTATGACAGTCTACATGATGAGGATGAAGATATAGAAGTTCACTCTTGCATATCAGATTATGACTGTGGGAACAGTGCATGTTATGAAGAATCAATTGAAAATCTAGATTTTGATGAAAAACTTGTGGATTTTGATTTGCAACTAAGTGCTTCTTGCAATTTAAATGAAGATAAAAAAGAAGAAGCAATGGAAAATGTGAAATAAGAAGCAAGTCCATTCACTAGTGAACAAATAACACATCCAATTATAGTTGAGTACCACGATGACACAATTGATGAAGGAGTTTGTACACTTGAAAAATGATTTTTAAATTTTTTTTAGAGCCATTGTATGATCAAAAAATAGAAGAAGATAAAATGACATTTTTCCAAGATGTGCAAGAACATGATCTTCATGTGTATTCAAATCCATTCTATGAAGGGGATGAAGCATCTTCAAATGATCAGGATGACATATCAACTTGTGGAGAAAATGACTATGTTGATAGTGCATCTGTTGGTCATTTCTTGATGATCATGAGTATTGTGATGTTGGGAAAGGTAAAGAGTACAACATCAATGAAGCTAGTGAGGAGGCATGCTCACTCAACAATGAACAAATTTTAAATTTACTGACAATTGAATATCAAAGATGTACAAACAAGAATGATGTTGAAACTTCATGTCCAACATACATTTTCTTTAACAATGGAGGTACATTGTGTAACCAAGATGAGGGAAATCTTGAAGTTGATAAAGATCCTATATTTATATCTATTCAAGAAGGAATATGTAACTCAGACTTGAAGATCCTTTTCTCATATGAGAAATATGTTGGTGTACATATCATGGATGATGAATTGATTAATTAAAATGCGCATGATCATGACTATATGGATCAAGAATTTGTGTCACTACCAATTAGTAATGTGGAAGAGATGGAAAATGTATCAGATCTAAGTGTCTCAGAAGATATTGATATGTCAAAAATTTCAAACCCATGTGAGAGCCATCCAGGTGATGAAATGAACAACAAGAACAAACAAGATTGTTTCCCCTCCCATGCACCTAGAAACTATTCCACTAGTTTACATACATGGCCCTCTGGTGATTCCAGATACATTATGTAGACTTATGATGAAGAGAGACCCAATCATCCCAGCTATGGATGCAAGAGCATCCAACGGTGTAGGGAAATATTGCATCACCCAAAAAACTGTTTTCTTTATTTTCTTTAGTTCTTTTTAGTCCCATGATGACACTTAAGGGGTATAAGACTGTCAAGAGTCAAAAATAGTGAAAAACAAGCACTTAATATTTTTAGTAAGTCATCCAAAATAGGCTCGTATGGATGTGAAAATTTACCCCAAGGAGCAGAGCTAAAAAACATTTTCGGTTGCGAAAGAATCACCTCAATACCCTTCACACTTTGGGAGAAACTAAAGTTTTCATCCCAAGAAATTTCTCCAATACAACTTCAAATTTAGATATAAAACTTTGGAGGCCACAAAACAACTAAAAAGGTGGCCAAACCAACCTAAGGTAGGTTTTCATGTTGTAGAGATCATTGAGAGCTTTCCAACAATATGCAATAATAGAAAATCAGAAACCTAGATCAAAAGTTATGGCCTCGCGAAGTTGGTCCTCTAAAAAGTGGATTTCATAAAAAAATTCTTCCTAGGCCAAAAATCAAACAACGAAACTTTTGGCACTAAAAAAAAAGGGGGAAATTTGTACTGTCTAGAACATTCTAGGGTAGTTATTGGGGGAAATAGAAAGGGTTAAATGGGAGTTGTAGGAGGTGGCCTTGATAGTGCATATTATGGCTCTGGATAGTATATTTTCTTTTTAGAGTTGATTTTGTTGTAATGAATCAAGCCCATGATGTTGTAGCATGTAAGATTTGAATCTGTAATTTTATTTTCTGAAAATAATTGAAATTGAGTCATTTTTTTGTCTCGCATTTTCTATGTTGGTATCTATTGTTGTGATTTATGTGGGTTTTGAGCAGTGTGGCCCTCTTCAAGTGTTATCAGAGCAGGAGTTCCTGAGCCTGTAACAAAGCACTAAATGTGAGGCAGTTGCAAAAGGACCTATGAGTTTCGGTTGAGTTCAAGATGCCTCTAAGAATTACCCAATATGGCAGAGGTAGAGGCCGAGGTCATGGAGAAAGAGATCCACCAAGAGATGAAATCAGTGCCCTTAGAAGGCAATTAGAAACCTTGGAACAAGAGGTTCAAGGAAGAGATGTAAAATGAGACAGAGATGACAGTGAAGATGAAACAAAAGAGGAAATGGAAGAGGAAGAGCAGGATCTAATGGATCATGGAGAAAGAAGATTGTTGCGAGCGATCACAAAGCATTGGGAAGAGACCTAAAATGGAGGTTTCAACTTTTAGTGGAAATCTAAATCTTGAAGAATTGATTGATTAGATCAATGACATGGAGGAATTTTTTGAGTTTGAGGAGATTGAAGAGCCTCAAAAAGTAAGGTTTGAAAATAAAAAATGAAAGGTCATGCCATTATATGGTGGAAAGAGGTCTAGTTAGAAAGAGGAATACAAGGAAAAGATAAAAATTTTGAGATGTTACAAAATGGTATCAAAATTGAAGAAACAATTTATTCCAGTCGATTACAAATTGGAGCTGCTCAAGAAGATGCAGAGCTTAAGGAAAGGGACAAGGATGGTGAAAGAATACACAAAGGAATTTCACAAGGTCCTGATTTGGACAGGACATTATGAGGAAAATAAAGGGAAAGTTTCTCATTATATTAATGGGTTGAAGCCAAGCATACATGAAGAAATAGCACTGGTAAGAATGACCACCATTGAGGATGCTTATTAGTTTTCTCTAAAGGTTGAAGAATGACTAAGCAAGAGGTTTGAGAACAAACAATGAGGTGGAGGCCATGGAGGAAAGACTGGTGGATGGTCATATGGAGGTCAAAATGAAGATCAAAAGAAGGGTGAAGGCTCCAATAGCAGCCAGATCCAAAAAGGAGATAACACCTACTGTCATCGTGATCAAAATAATGGAGACCAAAGGGGAAGGGGAAGATCTAGATGAGGACTAGGAAGAGGAGGCTTCTATTGAACTTGTTTCCATTGTGGAGAAGGACATAAAGCCTATGGGTGTCCTTAACATCAAGGAAGGACAAATAGAAGACCTAAGGGTAATGCATGAGTTGCACATGTTGATGAAGATGTCAAGTCTTCACATTTTGAGGATGTAGAAAGAGGAGAGGTTCTTGTTACTAGAAGATCCTTGTTGAATGAGGAGAATGAGCCAACTCAAAGGAAGAATTTTTTTCACACCAGATGTAAGTGTGAAGGTAAAGTTTGCAATGTTATTATTGATTGAGTTAGTACCAGACATGTCAAATTTACATCATGCATAATCATATTTCATTCATCAAATAAATCAAGACTTCATTTAAATCAAACCCAAATCCATATTTCATCCTTTTCTGATTTAAATAAATCAATTATCAAAGTCCAAAATGTCAACTCACCTAATCAGCATTAAATCACATAATCATCATCTAATCCTAATCTAATGCTAATCCCATCCCACTTGCATTATCTAGATCTATCCACTTGCACAATAAATCAATTTTATTGATTTATTAAAACCTCATTTTCCCTCAACATGACAAGTCAAACAGGGCATTTATTGCTCTCCTTTCTTGTCCCCCTCTCAAAATTTATTGCAAATTTGAATTCAAAAATTCCCCCTCTTGGGCACTCTTCCCAAATCTTGCATATACATCAACTAATCACATGATGACAAGTGTCCTCAACTCATTGGCTTGTTTTGATCCCACATTGGTCCCTCTTCAACACTTGGCATTTTGAAAATCTTTAAATAGGTGCTTCATCTTTGAGCAAATCCTTCACAATTTTATGCAAGGTTACTCTCTTCATTTGAGATTTGATCTTGTTCACCATCACTCCACCATCTTCATAGCATTTTCAATTTGAGCTTTGATCAAGGATTGGGAAAGGGTCACTAGCACATGTGACACCAATCCAACTATGGAATAGGTAATTTGTGATTGCTTTCATGATGCTTGTAGCTTTCTTTCATCCTTTTGTTACATGTTTTAAGCACTTTGCAAGGTATTCCATAGGAGTGTTCTTGAAGGATTTGTAGGTGCTAACCCTTGTTTGAGTTTAGTGTTTGCAGATTTTTAAAGGCACTCTCACAGATCGATAACCTTGTTTCAGAAGAAATGGTTAGTAAGTTGTGGTTGGAGAGAAGAAGGCATCTGAATGCATACCAGATTGCTTGGTTACAGAAGGACCATAAAGCCTTGGTAAATGAACAATGTCTAGTAAAGTTCAAGATTGGATATTACAATGATGAGGTATTGTGTGATATTATTCCTATGGATGTTTGGCATATGTTGTTAGGAAGACCATAGTAGTTTGATCGACGAGCAATACATGATGGACATGCCAACACCTATTCTTTGAAAAAGGATGGAGTTCATCATAAGTTGAAGCCCTTGAAAGAGGTAGAGGAAAAGGTATGCAGTAATGCACAAATTTTTTTGGTTGATGGAAGAAATTTCCTAGAAGGTATGAAGCATGAAAGACCATAAAGCCTTGGTAAATGAACAATGTCTAGTAAAGTTCAAGATTGGATATTACAATGATGAGGTATTGTGTGATATTATTCCTATGGATTTTTGGCATATGTTGTTAGGAAGACCATAGTAGTTTGATCGACGAGCAATACATGATGGACATGCCAGCACCTATTCTTTGAAAAAGGGTGGAGTTCATCATAAGTTGAAGCCCTTGAAAGAGGTAGAGCAAAAGGTATGCAGTAATGCACAAATTTGTTTGGTTGATGGAAGAAATTTCCTAGAAGGTATGAAGCATGAGCATATGTGTTTTGCATTGATCCCTAGAGTTGATAAAGAAGATACTACTGAGGTACCTATAGAGGTTTCAGATTTATTAAATGGGTTTCAAGCTATTATTTCTAATAACATGTCTGAAGGTTTTCCTCTTGCAAGAAATATTAGTCATCAGCTGGACCTGATTACTAGAGCCAATTTGTCGAATAAGGCAGCTCATCGTATGACTCCAACAAAAACTAAAGAGTTGAATAAACAAGTGCAAGAGTTGTCACAAAAGGGATTGATCAAAGACAGTTTGAGTCCATGTGCAGTACCTACAGTACTAGCACCAAAGAAGAACCGGGAATGGTGGATGTGTACAAATTCTAGAGCCAACAACAAGATCACCATCAAGTATAGATTTCCATTGCTAAGAATGGATGACATTATGGATTGTTTGAGTGGAGCCGAGTACTTCACGAAGATAGATCTAAAGAGTGGATATCACTAGATCCAAATTAAAGAAGGAGATGAATGGAAGACAACCTTCAAAACCAAGGAGGGCTTGTACAAGTGGTTAGTCATGCCTTTTGGGCTAACCAATGCACTGAGCACCTTTATGCAGCTTATGAATGGTGTATTGAAAGAATTTTTAGGAATTTTTTTATTGTTTATTTGGATGATATTTTGATTTTTAGTAAGACATTAGAGGAGCACTTGATGCATATCTAATTTTTTTTTGAGAAGCTAAGGGATGAGAAGTTGTTGATTAATTTGAAGAAATGTAGTTTTCTGAAGAGAGAGTTGGTGTACTTGGGATTTTTTGTCTCAGTAGAG
Organism: Sequoia sempervirens; assembly: GCA_007258455.2. NCBI lineage: Eukaryota > Viridiplantae > Streptophyta > Pinopsida > Cupressales > Cupressaceae > Sequoia > Sequoia sempervirens. The sequence goes on along the minus strand of VDFB02248229.1, from coordinate 31,122 downwards.
GGTCTTAAAATGGATCTAGAGAAGGTGAAAGCTATCATTGAATGGACTACCTCGAGGAGTTATAGGGGTAAGATCATTTCATGGTCTAGCAAGTTTTACATAAATTTTATTAAGAATCTTAGTAGTATTTGTGCACCTCTAATTGAAGCTATGAGAGGGGATAGAAAAGAGTTTAAGTGGACTACAAGAGCAGCCAAAAGTTTTGATATGTTGATGAAGAAAGTTAAAGAGAAACCTATTTTTGCACTTCCAAATTTCAATAAAGTCTTTTAGGTAGACTATGATGCTAGTGGCACTGCCATAGCAGCTGTTTTGAGTCAAGAAGGTAAGCCTATTTCCTATTTTAGTGAGAAGTTGAATGATGCCAAGAAGAAATATTCTATCTTTGGTTAGGAGTTTTATGCTATAGTTCAGGCTTTGAAGAAATGGATACACTATTTGTTACCAAAATAATTTTTTTTATATATTGATCACCAAGCTTTGTAGTATCTCAATAGTAAAGGAAAGTTGTCAAAGGCACTTAAAATGGGTTAAGTTTTTGCAAAGTTATACTTTTTTTTTAAAGCATAGGAGTGGAAGTTCAAACAGAGTTGTAGATGCCTTAAGTAGAAGGAAAATTTTGTTGATAGAGATGAATATAGAGGTTGTTGGGTTCAATGAACTCAAGATTTTGTTTCTAGAAGATCCAAACTTTGTAGAAGCTTGGAAGGCTTGTTTGGAACCTATTACATTAGATAGGATGAAATGGTTGGATTTCTTAATCCAAGATGGAATGTTGTTTAGACGAAGCCAATTTTGCATTCCAAGGAGTTCTATGAGAGAGAATCTAATCAAGGAGAAGTTTGTACAAAGCTATAGGGTATGTTAGATGGTGGAAGGAACAAGTCAAAATATTGGATTGTATCTGCCATTACCTGTACTTGAGAGGCCATGGGAGGATATGAGCATGGATTTTGTTCTTGAATTTCCAAGAAAACAGAGAGGGCATGATTCCATATTTGTGGTGGTGGATAGATTTTCAAAGATGGCACATTTCATTCCATGTCATAAGACCAGTGATGTTGATCATGTTGCAGAGTCATTTTTCAAAAAGGTGGTTAGACTACATGGTATACCAAAGGGTATAGTTTCATACAGAGCTACCAAATTTGTTAGTTATTTATGGAAGACATTATGGAAGAATTTGAAGATAGATTTGAAGTTTAGTTTTGCACACCATCCATAGACTGATGGAGAAACAAAGGTGGTGAATAGGAGTTTTGGAAACCTGCTAAGATACTTAGTTGGAGGTAAGCCCAAGGGATGGGATTTGATTATACCATAGGAGGAATTTACTTATAACATATTTTTCAATAAGAGCACTAGTAAATCACCATTCTAGATTGTATATGGGAGTAGTCCAAGAATTGCTTCTAAATTGAGAAAGATGGATAAGGGGGAGAAGAGTAGTGTTGAGGCTAAAGATCTTGCTGATCACCTGAAGAATTTGCACGAAGAGGTAAAAAAACATATCAATAAGATGAAATCACAATAAAAGGCTTAGAACGATAAGAAAAGGAGGTATAAGGAGTTCTAGGTAGGAGATGAATTCATGGTTTATTTGTGCAAGGAAAGGTTTCTAGTTGGTACATACAAGTTAAAGATGAAGAAGTTTGGACCATGCAATATCCTAAAGAAGCATGAGTCAGGAAATGCTTATGAGGTAGAGTTTCCTAGTGGAATAAACATTTCCCCTATGTTCAACATTGTTGATTTGACAGAGTGTCATGAAGGTGATATAGAGGAGGGTCTGATAAATGAATAGTTGAAAATTTCAGCACCTACTTCAGAGAAGCAAGAGATAGAAAAAATCCTAGATAGTTGTGTGGGTAGAAGAATAAGAAATAGGTAATATGAAAAGTATTTGGTGAAATGGAGAGGAAGTCTTGTTGAAGATTCATCATGGTTGTCTGAGGTTGAGGTTAACTATCTTGGTTTCCCTCTAACTCCTGAGAAGTGATAGGGCCACTTTTCAAATTACCCTGAGTGTCTGATGTAGGAGCTTCTAGCGGTGTCAGACAATCTTGCATCACCCAAAAAAAAAATGTTTATTTTCTTTAGTTGTTTTGAGTCCCATGATGGAACTTAAGGGGTATAAGACTATCAAGTGTCAAAAATAATGAAAAATGGGCACTTACTATTTTTAGTAAGTCAGCCAAAACAAGCTAGTATGGACGTGAAAATTTACCCCAAGGAGAGTGCTAAAAAACATTTTTGATCGCTAAAGAGTCACCTCAATACCTTGCACGATTTGGGAGAAATTAAAGTTTCCGTCCTAGGAAATTTCTCCAATGCAGCTTCAAATTCAGATATAAAACTTTGAAGGCCCCAAAACAACTCAAAAGGTGGCTAAACCAACCTAAGGTAGGTTCACTTGTTTAGATCTCGTCGAGAGCTTTCCAATGATATGAAATAATAGCAAATCAGACACCCACATCAAAAGTTATGGCCCCACAAAGTTGGTCCTCTAAAACGTGAATTTCATAAAAAAAATTCTTCCTAGGCCAGAAATCAAATGGCAAGACTTTTGGCACTAAAACAAAAGGGGAAATTTGTACTTTCTAGAACATTCTAGGGTAGTTATTGGGGAAAATAGAAAGGGTTGAATGAGGGTTGTAGGAGGTGGCTCTGATAGTGCAAATTGTGGCTTTGAATAGTAGATTTTCTTTTCAAAGTTGATTTTGTTGTAATGAATCAAGTCCATGAGGTTGTAGCATGTAAGCTTTGAATATGTAATTTCATTTTTTGAAAATAATTGAAAGTGTCATTTTTTTGTCTTGAATTTTCTATGTTGGTATCTATTATTGTGATTTCTGGGGGTTTTGGGCAGTGTGGCCCTCATCAGCTATATGGTGAGTAATGAGTGTTCTCATTTTTGGATCAACCAGGAGATCATTTTACAATACATAATACTAAGCAAAATAATGAAAGTGAATACTCTTTGTATGCCAAGATTTTATCACATGATGTTGAAAAGTTTCACATTATGCCTAATTATGAACTACAAAATGGTAAAAGAGACAGGGACAAAGCTAAACATGGTATTGTTTTGAAAGTTTCCAATGGTAGTGGATATAGTAGGGAAAATTGCATAAATGTTTTCAAGAGGAATCTGATGAAATCATATTAGAATAAGGTGTATGACAGAGGAAAGTTCAAGCCTTTCTTTTGGGTGGCCTTGGGCCATCATTTATGGTTTGAATTTCAAACCATAATAGATTAGGGACAAAAGTGATATTTTTGAAGTTCTATTTTCCCAATGGATGAAACATTTGGTTTGCTCCCCAAAAGACTTGGATTCTTGCTATGCCCACAAGGGGCATACATCCCCAATCAGAGCCACTGTTGGAACCTGAAATTTCCTACCATTTTTTGCATAATTTTAGGTTCCCGTGATGAAAAATTTGATTTCAACATTTAGAAATATATTTGTAAAATATGCCTTAAGAATCCACTTTGAAAAATCACAAAATGAATTTGGTTCAATATCATGCAAAATCACATTGCAAGCATTTTTATTTTCCATATACGAGTGAGCACACCTAATTTAATCTTCCTACGATAAGCTTTGAAAAGGTTTGAAAGTGACAAGTTGAAAGGTTCATAAAAGGTTTGTTTGCTACACAATGTTAAATCTGCCAGAAAGGTCAACTTTAGAGGACAATATCTATCATCTGGATGACTTTCTTGAAAAATTGATTGGTGTTTCAGATTCCCCCCATGATAATGTGCTTTCATGCCAACTTTCAAGTTCCTAGCACTTCATTTGGTATTTTTTCAAAGCCAAAACCAAATGAGATTTTACTAGTTTTGATGACTACATTTCTAGAAAGTTCAGGGAGATCAACTTTGACACCTGATATTTTGTGAAGGAAGAAGATTGATGAAAAAACATTTTGAACACATGTTCATTTGACCTAAATGAACTAATATGTACATTTATAGCTTCACAGGAAGAGATTTGATATTTTTCCAAAATGGCAAGTCGGTGAGCTTCAAATGATTTTTCCAGGTGCAATTTTTCAAAAAATGCCATGAAACTTAGAGTATTGACAATTTGCAATCTCGATGAATTCATGCCAGTTCATTTGAGAAAAGATGCTCCCTTATCATAAATCAACATCTTGGTGCATTTTAATGGCTCTAGGAGAATATTTGATAGGTTTTCCAAACTGATTCTAGAGGCTTCCTGGCTTATTTTGATCACAGTACAAAATGCTAGAAAGTAAATGTGAACACAAAAATTTTACTCCTTTGGAGATAGTACAATTTGTGGTCTAATTTAGTCCTATTTTAGACACCCTTGCATCAATCACCCCTTAAAAGTTGCATTTATAGGTCCCTATTCCTCATTAATTTAGACTTTAAGGCATATTCCACGCACAAATCATACAAATCCTGACAAGCAACATTCAAATCACTCAAATTCTACAAAACCCACCTCAAAAACCCCTGGTGAGACTACGTCACCCAAGGTGGTGACTTAGTCCCTTTTGAGGTATTTTTAACTTTTGAGTGGGAAAATCACCAACTTAATTCAAACTCTCGATGGATGTCAACCTATAAAGTTAAAATAATGAATAATTGGGTGTTTATGCCTATAAATATATGTTTTAAGGTCATTTTTCACAACATTAAGTCATTTTTAAAAAGAAAATTCAAGAGTCAAGAGTCAAATATCTTTCACAAGAAGCTTTATTAGTCTATCTACAATAAAGTTGAAACTTTAGGGCAGCAAGTTAGGGTTTTTTTAGGTCTTCAAGCTCACTTTTTGTCCAATATCTTACATTGCAAAGGTTTGATCATGGATGCCTATGGAGAATCATGGAGAAATCTAGGTTGAGGAGATGCAACTAGCTATCAAATCAATCCTAAAGACTTGTTTTCAAAGTGATTTCATCTTCCATTTTCTATCTATCTTTAGTCTAAGGAAGGTTTCCATGTCATTGAGATTCATTTCTAATGTGATTTAGTGTCTCTTAGAATTAGTCTTGCATAGTTCTAAATCGATTTATGCATCTTATTCTTGCATATTAGAATAGGGTTGCATCTCATTTTCAAACTTCCTAGTCTTAGACACACTTAGGGCTAGGGTTTTATGCATATTTATCTCTTTCAAGGTTTAAATACCAACTAGGGGTTTTACCAAGGAAAAACCCCCATTAGAAATCAATTTATACTTTGTTTTGTAGGTATTTTCATAGATTCAGATCTGGGTTTCTGTCAGAAAACAAAGTGCAGACTATGGGATTCTGTTTCCACTTTCAAATTTGCACAAAATCCAAAGTGGACTAAGTCACCAATAGTGGTGAATTAGTCCCTCTGCACCAATTTCTTAGAGTTTTTATGCAATTTCAGATACCCATTTGGCAGAAACAGACTTTTGAGCAATTTCCTCAATCTGGGACTAGTCATCCAGCTTGGCATAAGTGTCCCAGTTGGCTAGAAAATTAGATTTTCTAGAATTTCAAAGGCATATACTATCTTCATTTCATCCTTAATCACTTTCCAAGTGCACAATTTTTGTTTAGAATCCTTATCTTGTTCTTTATTGCATTTAATCTATCATTCAACATATCACAATGTGTTTTCAAATAGTTTACATTTCTTAGATTTTTCATTAATAAATCATTTCTTTTATTAGTTTATTGCATTTAAAAAATTCATTTAGGCATATTCCATCTATCCTGGCATTGATTTTGAGTGTAGACATTGCCCATTTTGGCCCATCTTTCTCCTTTTAGGTGAAAAACCCTAGAAGTGCAAGAAAGCCATTGGAAGCCAAAATCTTTGCGTACATTTTGGTGAACCTAACTTTAGAACACTTTTGCTTCTAATTTCAAATGCATTTACATCCTATTTTAACTTGCATCAACATTGCATTAGGTTTTGCATTGTTTTGCATTATAGGGTTTTAAAAATTGCATTAGTGAAAAGCTCATTTAGGCTTGCATTATTGCATTTCATTTCCTTGCACAATAGTGAGATTTTTCATTTGAACTTTATATTTGCATGGTACAGTATAAAACACATCAACATCCATCAAAAAATTTAGAAAATCCTAAAAAATTCCCCTACTAGGACTAATTCGCCACCCTGGGTAACTTAGTCCCAGTACACATTTTGCATCAATATTTTTAGAATTTTGTTCTCAGTTTCTTAAGTTACTATTTGTTTTATTTACTTTTCTATTTTTGCTCAATTATTTTTTGTTACATTCAAATAATTAGCATTATCATTATTTATTTTAATGGCAATTATGGATAGCATTATATTTTTACAATGTTCATTTTTAGCATTAGTTCCTAGTTTATTTAGATCAAATTCATCAGAAAATGCAAACAAAAACCTCAAAACATCAAATGAACCAATAAAAACTATGCTTCACTTTAGAAAAACTATATCATCCAAACCTCTTAGTAGTGATGACTTGGATAAGTTAGATGAAGATCTACAAGGCTTCCTCTCTCTAAGTTCTTCCACTAAGGCTTGTGATGACAAAACCAAACCAACCAATGATAACTTATCTTCCAAACCTTTTAGTAGTGATGAATTTGATATGTTAGGTGAAGCCCTTGAGGAATTCATATCACAAAATCCATCCACTAAGGTTTGTTGTGAACAACCTAAAATAAAAGATGTTAATGTAATTCAACCTCAACTTGTCCTTTACCCACCTTCACATAAACCTCAACCTCCACCTAAACTTAGAGTTTACCCTTTACCTACCTAAGCATTATGTTGTTGCTCACACACATTACACTAGAAATAATTCACAACCAACCCCAACTTATTTACCTTTTCCCAATTCTATACTGCCTAGTGCTCCTCAATTAGGGGAGTATGATCTTGTTGAGCAACTTAAGAGCACTCCCGCAAAGATATCCCTTTTGGACCTTCTTTAGAATTCACCAAACTATCACTCTATGCTCCAAACAATATTGCAACAAATAGTGGTTCCACTTGGTACAAACAAAAATGATGTGGCAGCTCTTATAAAAGGAATGAATGCAATTAACGTAGACATTACCTTTCATCAACATGAGTTCCCTCCATTAGAATTAAGGAAGAAAAATAAGGCCTTTATGATAATTTCTCAATACAATAGAATAGTCATTAAGAGAACCCTTGTTGACAATGACTATGCCCTAAATGTGTACAATTTAAAGCTCCTAGATCAGTTACATGTGGATAAATTGCAAATCAAACCTAATTCCTTATCTATCAGGGGATTTGACAATATTACAAAGTAACTGCTCGATGTAATCACTTTACCTATTACAGTCGGAATGGCTACCTTGCAAACTCCTATTCATGTCATGCCCTATGATCTTGTGTACAATCTTCTTTTAGGAAGACCATGGATTCACGAGATGCATGTGGTGCCTTCGACCCTTCATCGAATAATGAAATATGTCTATAACAACAAAATTTAATTAAGTTGAAATAGACCCCAAGCCTAAAAGTTGCTAGCAACTTGAAAAAGGAACAATTCCTCTGAACACATTAATTCCATCATCTAATATAGAACCCCTTGAGACTAGAAAATAACAAGAAAAACATGTCTAAATTTCTAGATGATGATTGGGGTACATAAGAATTCACACCTTCATTTATGGGTGGATACATAATAAAAAAAAAAAAAAAAGAGGATGAAAAATAAGAGAAACCCATGGTTATGCCAACTCAGAATTCAAAAGAATCCTCCCAAGCATCTACCTCATCTACTTTGGACAAAAATACAACATACACAACAAATTTTTATGAGATAGATTATCAACAACCACCCAACCCGAAGGAAATGGAAAGACTTTATGGATGAGGTTATGAGCTTGTGAAACAATTAGGATATAATGGTAAAGGATGTGGAAGACATGAACAAGGAATTTGTGTCCCTATAGAACCTAATAAAAAAGAGACAAAGAATGGTTTGGGATATTCTTTTTCTAAGATAACAAAAGCAACTCAACGACCATCACTAAACATCAACACCATCACATGTAAACCAAGAATCAATCCTACACTAAAATATCCTAAATTCCTTGATATGGATTTATCACCATCATGGGAGTATGTTGAAAGTAATGAATATTTGAAACAACTATTAGGAGTTTATGATACGACATCCTCTACTCCTCCCATGAAATGGCTTACCTGTGCAATGATTAACACCAAGAAAAATGACATAAGTGAGAAGCCCCATACAAGCATGGAACCATATGATCTTGAATTTCCTTAGTCAAATGAACTCCCCTTAGGGGATACAATTGATATACCAATGGAAACAGATGATAAAGAAAAGGTCATTAAGATTGGGAAGTGCCTTGATGATGAAGAATAAGAGGATACTACAACTTTGCTTCATTATTTTCCTAAAAAAAATTCTTGGAAATATTCAAATATGCCAGGAATAGATCTAAAGATAGTAACACATAACATTGTTCTTGCTGAAAATGTGAAGCCTGTTCAACAAAAGATACGAAAAATGAATCCTAAGATAGCCTTGCATGTTAAAGGAGAACTTGAAAAACTCCTTGACATAGGTTTCATTCGGCTTATTGATTACTCTCCTTCGATCTCAAACATTGTCATAGTTTCTAAACCTGGTAATCGTATTAGGATATGTATGGATTTTTGTGACTTGAATAAAGCCTCTTTAAAGGATGATTTTCCCCTTTCTAATATTGAGATGATAGTGGACTCAACTTCGAGACATGCTTTGTTGTCATTCATGGATGGATTTTTTGGTTATAATCAAATCTTCATCAACCCAAAAGATCAATATAAGACAACATTTACATCTGTTTGGGGAACATTTTGTTGGATTATGATGCCTTTTGGATTAAATAATGTAGGTGCAACTTATCAAAGAGCAATGACATGGATATTTCATGATTACATACACAAAATATTGGAAGATTATGTTGATGACATCCTCACCAAATCCTTAACAAGACAAGACAATGTGAATGTCCTTCGAAAAATCTTGAATGGATGTGTAAGTACATGTGCCTAAATCCAAAAGAGTGTGTCTTTGGAGTAGATAGTGGAAATTTTTTAGGGTTTATCATATCTCACAAAGGCATTGAGGTTGACACAAAGAAAATTGATGCTATAATAAACATGCCACCTCCTAGGAACATTTCTCAATTACGCATGTTACAAGGAAGAATTCAAGCCATTCATCATTTTTTCACCTCCTTAGCCAATTGAACACTACCTTTCACACATCTCCTCAAAAAGGATGTGCATTTTGATTGGAATGAGGATTGTAAATAGGCCTTTAATAGTTTGAAGGAGTACCTTGCAACTCCGCCTGTTTTATAACCTGCTATGCCAAACAAACCATTCATCCTTTACATAGCCACCTCTACCCCCCATGCTCTTGTGGCATTGTTGGCTCAACAAGATGACAATGGAAAAGAACTTTCTATTTATTACATTAGTAAAAATTTAATTGATTATGAAACATGATACACACCAATTGAAAAACAATCTTTGGCTCTTGTATTTGCTACTCGTAAGTTGTGACATTATTTACTAAATGTCGAAATAAAGTCATGAAAAAATTTGATCCTCTCAAACATCTTTTTAACAAAACAAACTTTTTAGGATGTTTAGCTAAACAAGTTATGTTGTTGAATGAGTTTGACCTTAAGTTTTTTTCACAAAAAGTAATCAAAGGCCAAGCCTTAACTGACCACTTAGCTGATACTCCTTCTCCCCTAGCATTACCTAGCAATGACTCTTTTCCCAATGAAAATGTGCTGACAATGGACGTTCCTACATGGGAATTATACTTTGATGGATCCAAGTGTAGAAATGGTTCTGGTACTAGAGTGATTAATTTCACCTGAAGGAAAGCCTATTCCCTTTTCGTATCAATTAAATTTCCTATGTGCGAATAACGCAACTGTGTATGAGGCACTAATTGCTAGGTTGTGTTTTGCTTTAATCATGGGTGTCAAAGATACTAAGATCTTTGGTGAGTTGCAATTAGTAATTAAACAAATAGATGGAACATATCAAGCCAAGCATGAAAAATTATCCAATTGCAAGGATCTTATCACATGCACTTGTTAGAGAAGTTTCAGACATTTACCATTGATAACATCCCACGAAAAGATAATCGGCTTGCAAATGCTATGCCAAGTGATGCCTCTCTTATATCCCCTCAAGATCCTTCAAAAAAATTCACATTCACTAGTCACCCTATCATGAAACCTTTGATCGATGAAAAAATAGAAGAATTTTTAATGACAAATGAAGAAAAATCGAGTGAATGGTATAATACCATATTCAACTATTTGAAAAGTGATACCTTTCCTAAGCCAAGAACCAAAAACCTATGTGCTCATTTACAAAAGCTTTCATCTAAATATATAATTCTCATTGGTGTGTTGTATTGAAGGTCATTCAATGGTCTCTTACTTAGATGCTTAAAAAAATATGAGATACCTCTAGCACTTCACCAAGTCCATGGAGGTGCTTGTGGTGGACATTTTGGAGGGAAAACATTGGTTCAAAAACTTATCCGTATTGGGTATTATTGGCACAACATGGAACGTGATTTCTTTGATTATGTTAAAAAATGTCATAAATGTCAGGAACATAGCAATTTGCATCATGCTCTTGATAATTAAATTCAAACTTAACCTCCAATATGGCCCTTTGCGGTTTGGGGATTAGACATTATAGGAAAAATTTCACCCCCTTCTTCTGTTGGACATACCTTTATCATTGTTGATGTGTTTTTTATGAACTTCTCAACATAGGTAATGCATAGGTGTATCACCTCTCTTGAAAGACAATCTTCCACAATCAAATTGCAGAACACTATCCCAAGGTCTCTAATGTCAAGTCTTGACAGTGCTTGGAATATCTCAGTTGTTTCATGTGATTTTTTGGAATCACAAGGCGGTCTTACGGATGAGTTACAAAGCATGGGAAGTTGGGTTTGCAAATGGATTTCTTAAAGTGTAGAAATTGTTGCTTAGCTACTGCAAGTTCAAGAAATGATCTATAACACTTATTTCAACTTTGGATTTGGATTTATGATGTGCAATGAACCTTAGCTTAGGTTACTTAAAAAAAAGGGAAAAGGGCAGGGAAGAGAGGAAGTTCCTAGACTTGAAACTAAAAAAGAATAGTGATCATGGAGGCTACTACAGTAGACAAACTCCCTAAACTGGGTTTTTTCTTTACCAAGAGGAACCTATAGTTACACAAAACCAGTGCAATCTTCTAAGGACTGCAGATTTTCATATTGCATACACACATCATGAACATGATATTGAACTAAGTTTTAGCACTGAAGTAAGGAAGTTCAGACCAGCTTTACAAAGTGATCCATCATCAACAAACCACAAAAAGCATGAGCTTGAAATTCATCAAATATAGTAACAAAAAACACCATCATCACTTCCATTCAAGAAACTAACAACTAAAATATTGGGGAAGTAGAACCATGCACACATAATGAGAAAACTCAAAAGAAACACCCATAAATCATGCAATGTTGCTCTCTATTGTTGTAGAATGCCTTTACATCAATTCTCCAACCATTTACAAATGAGGGGGAGACCCCTATTTATAGTTTTCCAAATCCCAAATGAATGGCTAGGATTGAATTACATTGTATGGCTCAGATTTGATTACATTAGGGTTTTACCTACCCCCCATTATATTGTAATTTAAAAAATTCATTCCTTGTCTCATTCCTATTTTGTCTTCTAGTGCCCAGGTATTGTAGCAAATTTTTCCACTTGTTGATTTCCCCTTTATTGTAGTAGAGATTGTTTGAAGGCTTTCCCCCTACTTGATGGTCTCGCAACATTCCTCATTGGATCAAGCAGATCACATTTACACAGCTGGATCATTGTGTGATGGATTAGTTGTCCCATATTTGATGAGACAACCCCTGATGGATTACGATCATTTAATGAAAAGAAACACAACTCTCACCTCTTCTAATTTTGGTAAATAGACTTTTGTTTTCTCAGTCTCAACCTACTTGACACAAGTTGTTTTGAGTCCTCATCCTACGGAAGTCAGCCTTCCACTAGCATACACCCACGAGCAAGAAAACTCTTTACTTTATCATCCTCATTCCTCCATTTGCATTCTTTGTATGTGAACCTTCATGACATAGAATCCTCTGTCAAAATCAAGTTTGACAGGTTCCTCATGATGAACATTTGCCCATTAGCCACTTTAGTGATCTTAGACTAAAACTCCTCCCCTTGTCGGGGCTTCATGTGCCACCAAAATGAAAGCCTCTTGTCCCTTCCATATGTAAACTTCTCAAATGTATGCATTTCTTTGACAGGTGTCTCTGGAGGTTTTATAAAAGTTTCCTTCCCCCTAAGAATACCTACACACAATATTAATGATGTCTTAATCAATGCATCATTAAATTGTTTAAATGCTCAAGTAATGGTCTTAGAAAAATACATGAAGTTGATTATAGAATGACATTACTACCAAACCTCCCCCTCCCTTTTGATGCTAAATCACATTTAACTATTCCCTACGATTACCCTTTCACAACCTTATGAGAGGCAGGTCGCAGTATTAGTTCAGAGCATTTCCCTCCATAATTTTACTCTTCCCATGTATAAATGATCTTTTTAAATGCCCTAGCTCAACCTCATAATAATCCTATGAATACTAATGCAAAGGGAGTTCTCTAAAACTTGAAGCCTCTTTATCTGCATGAATTACTGAATATCCACACACTATCATTTTTCATTCCATAGACTAAGATCCATATCCAACCATAAAGCATTTGCTCCACCCACTGCCCAGTTTTCCTTATTAGGTTGGGAGCTTGTCTTGGAGGTCTCCTGACTATCATTACACATTAACAAAAGATGAAGAGTCTCGATCTTGTGAGAGAATGAGTGTCGCAGGTGGGTCTTTGAGGACGACTGTCCAAATGATGTTGAGGGAAGTGAAGCTTGCGTAGAAGAAGTTTTTTGGTGGAAGTCGTCCCCAACTAGTTCAAATGGTGACCAAGATGGCTATGGAACCCAGAGTGGGAGATCCCACTCTTAAAAGGAAATAGTGTTGGGAATCACAAAGTCAAACCATCTTACATATAGCATCCCCTTGCTCATGAGTCATCAACCCACTTATAATATTATGAGACCCTAAAGATCAAATTAAGCTTGGATTTCCCCCCTTTCAGGGGCATTCCCCCATGTGGTGTCAGTAGTGGATAGCCGATTACATGGACAAGGAAACCCAAAGCCTCCTTGTGGAAGCAAGGTCCATGCATTTTATTTTTATAATCCGTCTTCATGCTAATTACATTTGATAATTTTGAATGGGGCTTGATTCTCCTTCTTGGTAATTAATGATTCCTTCATTATCTAGCCCCGTCTTCTTGAGAAAATTTGTGGATAAAAGGATTTAGGCTCATTGAAGGCATGATTCATAGGTAACCTCCTCTGGGGTCCTGCCATGAAAAGGTCGTTAGTGGGTGGATGAAGGTGGGGGGGTGATAAGATAATTTCGTTGTCTAATGGCAAAGAGTGGGCAGTGTCATGAGACACAGAATGTGCACAAGAGAAGGCCATGGGTGGTGGAATGCGAGCAGCCAAGATGGTATCACTGTTTGATGAAGACTTTGAGAACAATGGCCATGGAAGGTACCATCCCCGCAACATAATAGCCCCATCCAAAATTCAATCATCAATCACTGAACCACACTTGTATTTGGTTAGCGGTGAATAGAGAACATCGTGAGCATCAATTTCTTCATTAATAAATTCTATTCCAAACCTCGACAGGATGACAACTGGGCTTCATGTGCTTGCGGCAAAGGAAACATACTTCATTATCCCAGTATGTAGATTTCATCGATTCCTCCCCTTCCTTCTAGATATTTTTTTAGCATGGGAGAGCTTGTAATTAAATTCCTTGTCGTAACTCAAACACTCTTACCATTTCTTGGGTGGTTGGTGTACTCATTTGTTGCTATCAAAATATGTTGTGATTGTTGGAAGTGACAAGGTGAATAGTTGCTTCCACCCACACCCTACTACTTGTTGTCTACAACATTTTCCATCAAAGCCTAGTTACTCTCGTAGAAGATTTCAGTTGGCATACCCTTAGCTTGGGATGAACGAATGTGGGAGTGGTTGGTGCAGCCATTGTGTGGAGGAATGATGCTCAGAGAAGTGGCCTTGAGCTTCAAGAGATCTGTGGTCATACTATTGGTTGTTGTATTTGATATCATGACAACCCTTTTGTAATAGGTGAAGTGCATATCCGAACACCCTTGTGTGACCACCGTAGGTGTCACCTTCCCTAATTCTATAGACACTACACATTTAGTCTACATCCTTTATTGAGGGCATTCAATGACTAGACTAGTGGCATGCGATCAACCCTCTCATTCTCTTGGTGGTATGCTAAGAGTAACGTGATGCTGTAGCTAGAGTATATCACCTTCATTTAGGATCTAACCACCATGTCACCACAAATAGACAGCTTCAACTTCTGAGAGTAACATCTTCAAGCCATGGTTACGGAAACCGCAACTCCATGATGGGAAGCCGAGAAGGGAACATTCTAGGGTAAAGCATATGGGGGAATGTGTTGGGAGTAGTGTAGCTAGAACGGTCGTCAAATCGACGAAAGACCAGAGTCACTCACAATTACGTCTAAATGCCTCATTTACGTCTAATAAAATTCTTTCTATGTGATGCATTCCATAAGATAAACACTCTTGTGTTCTCATTCGATTCAGTCCCCTTCCTTCATGATACTTTGCGTAGCCCGTGTAATATGCCAGAACGTCACCCTCCACCAAGTGCGGGGCTCCGTGGTGGAAATGCCATAGCAACATCGACAAGGATAGATGACGACCATGGAAGAGGATCCCACATGAGATAATTCCTTAGTTGAAGGCTGTGGGGTGGCGACCATCATGGGCTGGTGATTGGGGATGCCATGAGGAAAACAAACCAAGATGAGCAGAGCCCTACATTGCGGGCTCCGCCACTAAAGTGTTCACCATGGGCACACGAGACAACTGGGAGAAGTAAGCATGCGGGCATCGAGCTCATCAGTGTCATTTGGATGTCATTAGGAAAGTGAGGACCTGTAAGCGTGTGTTTTCCTCCAAGTGGATGATCCTCCCAAAAATTTCCTTTTAATACTTCCCATATAGTCTAGGATGACATTTCTTGAATGACTTGATTAAGCACAAAATCATCCCCACACCAGAGTTTATCATGGCAGTATTTTGTTGTAGTCATCTTTAGTACAATGGTGTTGGATGCAAGGTGAAAATGAGGTGCGGGTTGAATTTCACGAAAGAATGGTAGGAAGAAGGTATAAAGAAGCCACTATAACATCGATGGATAAACAACCAATGTCAACATGGGACCCGCAAGTCCCCATAGTCATTTATGAACATGTTGCACGATCCACCACATTCACCCCCCAATTGAGTGGAGATGAGAATGCTTAACACCACCCAGAGGTGATAATCTCGTTGAATCATTAGTCACCTTGCATAGTTTGAATATATTTTTCCATCATAATTTCATTGTTCAGGGCATACGAGGTCCCATTCAAAGTGACCTGTTCAATGCACAACCATCCTCCCAGTTGACCGCCCTATAGAATGTTATTAAATATCTTTGGTGGCAACCCCTACCCTCAAATCTTAATGGGCCACCATATGAAAATTTGTGAAGTATAGCCCAAGCGGCAACACGGGGTACAAAATTCGTACATGGAACTTATGTGAAAGGAAAGCGGGAGTGATAGGGCAGGGGTAGTATGCATCCAACCATTTAAGAAAATGAGGAATGGCAAAGGAACGTCCGTAGGATGGGCCCCACATGAGGGTGATAGTGATGATGGGTGGTGGGTCCGTAGAGTGGGAAGTTCTTGGAGGCTTTTTCATTCTGAACGACACTAAGGTGATGACCCTCTGCAAGTGGTGACCCACAAAAATGGAGTAGCCAACAAACGTGGACATGAAATTTTACCCGCAATTCATGATTTTATGGGAGGAGATAGTACATGCAAGTCCGACGAAATGGGGTGACGTACGAATTTAGCCATTTAGACAGTGGTGGTTGGATTCAGGCAAGTTGTGTGTAAAGACCCACAAAAGCTTGGAATTGGGGTCGACGGGACCAAATGCGGAGTGCATCATGTGGGCGGCGATGAAAGGTTGGCTAACATAAGAACGAAAAATCGAGGATGGAGGTCTACACGGGGTGACCAGGAGCCATGGGTTCGTGAACCACAAAGGACACAACGAAAAACATGGGTGCGGGGTTCTCACATTGAGTGGACACTGAGGCTAGGTTGCAAAGAAATGACAATGCATAGCAGAAAATGGCAAATGGAGACCCATGATTGTAGGTCTACAAGGATCAATAGACACTAGGAAAAAAGTGAACGGAAGCTCACAGGAGCCAGCCCACAAGGAAAAATGACTTAGTGAAACTTAGATTGGTGAATTGGGCCATCATGAAATTGATCTTTTTTAAGCTTAGGGCCAACTTGGTTGCAGAAACAACATCATGCAAAATGAGATGAGCTCGAAACAACCATCAGAAGTGAAAAAGAGGGGGTCCCTACCTATGGTGGGGCTTATGTGCAAAATATGCACAACAAATGGTGACTTGCTGGGGAAATGATCCAGACAATTTCGATGACAAACTAGAATCACGAACCTAGAATCTTTGGTTTTGATCTTCACGCCAGAGCAAACAAACTAGACACTCAACCAAAGGATCAAAACCACTAGTCAAACCAACCTTTAGTATGCTAAAAATCCAAGTGTGTGCATATGCATTAATTCCCAATCCTTCAGTTGCTACAGGAACCCAAGCTTCGTTCAGTTAAGCTACATAGTTTATTCTAACTCCAAAAGAATTCAGGACATTGTCTTGTTTCTAGCTATGTGTCCATAGCCCTGACTAGGTTGTCACTATGATTCTCCCGAACATTGCTCTACTACCGGCCGGGTATCCATAGCCTCGGTAGAGTTGCTCAGATCCCCCTAAAAATTTGAATTTCTTTTCTTTTGATTTTTCATGTTCTTCCTTTCTTTCCTTTGTTTCTTTTCTTTTGATTTTTCATTTTAACTCTTTTCTTTTCATCTTGCAAGCAACAAAGCTCACACTCAAGGATGGGAATCATAGTGGCACTGGAGAAAAAATTTCTATTTTTCACTTAACTCAACCTCATGAAGGACCTACGACAACAGTTAGATTCTTAAAATGTGTAGAGTTTGCAAGATTTTAGGATATATCAGATTCAGATCAACCAATAGTTTTTTCACCTCGAATCAAACACCTGGGTTACTTAACACTAACAAAAGACCCTCACTATCCATTCTAAAAACTCGATTAAAGTTTGATGAAGAAATACATAGAATAGCCCTAGGTGTTAAGAACGGTTGTTGTGTGCATAGATATGCCCAACTAAAAGTAGAGGAACCCTGAGCAAAGAAACAACAAAGCGGCAACAAAACAAAGCAAAGTGAATGGAAAGTGAACAACCTAAACTAACCAAAGCAAGAAAACAAAAGCAAACAAAAAATGGAAACTAACCTAAAGCAAACTAACCTACAACAAACCAACAACCAAATGAAATTAGGCAAGCGAGATATATACAAAAAACTACACTACTCAAAACAAACTATGTACAAAGGTATTTACAAAGAATTATGTTCAGGTAGGGAAAGCTGACGTTAATGTTCATTGAATTTCACAAGGCATGCACAAGCAGATGGGAAATGGTTACAGTTCTTATCCATGCATATTTATCCTTATATTTAGAAAAAGGGAAGTTTATTATCACAACATTCAAATTCAATTGCATGGTCAGGGAAAATCAACAATTGTGGAGGTTCGCTAAACCCATGGTTAATCCATAAACACTTTTTCTTTCCCTTGTTCCCATAGTCAAAATAATAAGTGCAGCTAGGAGAATTAATAGGGACCAAGAAGGATAAAACCTAGATGTTTTCATATGGATATGGCAACATTTGACAGTCGAGAGTGAGCACTACACCATTGATCATTCCATTAGTAGCATTGGACGAAGGCACTAGATGGTGCGACACTTCAGGCATTAATCTTGAATAAGGCTAGGAGAACAGGGTAGAAAACACCCCTTCCAATCTTTGTGTGGGATTGGCAACCCCTATCGGTTGTTCCTCAAGGAGATAGACTTCATCTCATTGATCTTCTACAAACTTGGTGTCCTCTTGATTTTTGTCTTCAAAAGGAAGAACGCTGTCCTATCTCCCTTCCGAGGTATCAACTTCAACATCATGGGATGATGACATGCCCGAGTTAGTCCTATTGCAGCCATCTAAATATGAAGGAGGATCAACAATGATCATGGCAGGAGGACTCCAAGTTGCGTCTTGTAGTCGCCCATGTGCCTCATCTCTATTAGCAGCTATCTCAGCAGCCCTACCTTTTTCTTCTTCTCTTTGATATTCATGCATCTCCTCATGATGTTCACTTGTCTCCCCTTGTTCACTATCACTATAGATGGAGAAGGAACCCCTTTCCCAATCTAGAAACTCTAGTGGATCGTCATTCAGAGGCTCAAGGAGTGTGTCCACATTGCTGCTAACCTCTAGGATGTACTCTTCCTCCATGTTGTATACCTCTGCAGCTCAGCTCCTAATGGAAAGAAGTCATCAATTGAAAACACCTCATCAAGGGGGCCAAAATATACTACATAATTTCTCTCTAGGGATCTGCCATAAGGTCTATCATTCATGGTGCGCAAATGCTCTTCAAGAGGAAATTATTGATGATTGATGGACCACATTTCCATGTGTTTTGCACCATCATGTGAAGGCTGGGGGGTACGTCATTCTTCTTCTGTTGTTATCTCAACATCTTGTTGAAGGTTACTGTTAGTTATGATGTCATTTGGTTCTGGCTCTTGATTCTCCCATCCCATCATTGAAGCAACTGCAAGAGGTGGATGCCAGGGTTGCCTCACTTATTCTTTGGCTTGCTTAATGGACTTTTGGTATATTTCATATGCAAACTCAGAATGTGATGAATCATGGAGTCTGCACCATTTTGGTAGCAGCAATACCTTGAGACCCACCTGATGTCTTAATTTAGACCAATCTTTTGCTAATCTGGAGACAAGCTTGTATCTTTCCATTATTGGGCCCTTCTCATCACTTGAAAATGAAGTATGATAGTGAATATCCATGACCTATAGTTGCTCCCACTCCTCCAAATCTGTACTTTCAGATGCTTGGTCACTATCATTGTATATGGATAAATCCTCTAATCTGATTTCACTTATGCCTTCATTATCATTTTCTATTGTCCCAAGTATATCATCCTTTTCCTCCTTCTGATCTTTGGAATTTGTGTTAGTTGTCCTAGCATCTGTGGATGCAGACTTCATTGGTTTATCCTTGATTGTCAATATCTTTGATTCTAGATTGGAGGACAACTCTCTGCCGATGAGGAACGAGCCTTTCAATTCCTTGTAGAGTGAACTTTCATCAGAGCTCCTCGATGTCCCAAGGAAATCAACTCCTTCCTGCTGATTTTTAGCTTTTGTGTTTGTTGCCTTAGCACTAGCTCATGTCAATTTTCTTGGTTCATCTTCAATGTTTTGTCCTCCAGATATTAAAAACTCTTTGGCTTCATGGGATGACTCGTCCTCATCGAAAGTTGGTTGTCCCGACTTGTTCAAACAAATCTTGACTTGGGTGATGGTGTTGTCACATGATGGAAAAGTAAATTCTGAATGTGGAGCATTGTGAAATCTGTACCAGCTTGACATTAGTACTTCCTCCAATCTTGGTTCATCTTTTCTGCCCAAACATTCTTGGATTAGCTCCTCGAATGCCTTAGCTGCCATGGTTTGAAATTCTTCCTCTAGGTATGCTATGGCTAAAGGTTGATATATTTCCTAAAAGGGAATCTCTCCTTTCAAAACTCTTTCGATTCTACTCAAGAATGTGAGACATCCCAGCTCATTGTGTCTTCATGTGCCATGGATCTGACATCTATCCGCCAATGAAAATTGTTGCAATGGCTTCCTTAGTTTCTTATTTAAATCTACATGTAGTTGAGTGATGTTGATCTGCAAATGCTAATCAATTTCGACTCAACTCTTGTTTTCCTTCAAAAAAAATTGACTTACGAATTTCCAACAAGTAAAGAGATCTCCCTATCTTAGATTTCAATTTGAAGGTTCCCTTCTTAACTTCCAATGCTCAGCTTTGTAGCCCCAACATGTCACCCTCCTTCTAGCACCAGTTCTGTTGATGTATTTTTTATGCACTTCTCAACATAGGTAATGCATAGGTGCATCACCTCTCTTGAAATACAATCTTCCACAATAAAATTGTAGAACAATATCCCAAGGTCTCTAATGTAAGTTCTTGATGGTACTTGGAATATCTCAATTGTTTCATGTGATTTTCTAGAATCACAAGGCGGTCTTATGGGTGAGTTACAAAGTGTGGGAAGTTGGGTTTACAAATGGAGTTCTTAAAGTGTAGAAATTGTTGCTCAGCTGCTGCAGGTTCAAATAGTGATCTAGAACTCTTATTTCAACTTTGAATTTGGCTTTATGATGTGCAATGAACCTTAGCTTAGGTTACTTTAAAAAAAGGGAAAAGGGAAGGGAAGAGAGGAAGTTCCTAGACCTGAAACTACGAATGAACAATGATCATGGAAGCTACTACAATAGACAAACTCCCTAAACTAGGTTTTTACTTGGCCAAGAGGAACCTATAGTTACACAAAACCAGTACAATCTTCTAAGTACTACATATTTTCAGATTGCATACACACATCATAAACATGCAATTGAACTAAGTTGCAACACTGAAGTGAGGAAGCTCTAACTAGCTTTTCAAAGTGATCCATCATCAACAATCCACAAAAAACATGAGCTGAAAATTTATTAAATACAATAATAGCGAACACCATCATCACTTCCATTCAAGAAACTAACTACTAAACTATTAGGGAGGTAGAACCATACACACATAATGAGAAAATTCAAAAGAAACACCCATAAATCATGCAATATTGCTCTGTATTGCTGCATAATCCCTTTACATTAATTATCCAACCATTTACAAATGAGGGGGAGATCCCTATTTATAGTTTTCTAAAGCCCAAATGAATGGCTAGGATTGAATTACATTGTATGGCTCATATTTGATTACATTAGGGTTTTACCTAATCCCCATTATATTGCAATTTAAAAAATTCATTCCTTGTCTCATTCCTTTTTTGTCTTCTAGTGCCCAAGTGTTGTAGTAGATTTTTCCTCTTGTTGATTTCCCCTTTACTATAGCAGAGACTATTTGAAGGTTGCCCCCTTACTTGATGGTCTCGCAACATTCCTCATTGGATCAAGCAGGTTGCGTTTACAAAGCTGCATCATTGTAGGATGGATTAGCTATCCTAGATTTGATGAGACAACCCCTTATGGATCACGATTGTTTAATGAAAAGAAATACAACTCACACCTCTTCTGATTTTGGTAAACAACCTTTTTTTTTTCTCAATCTCAGCCTCCTTGACACAAGTTGTTTGAGTCCTCATCCTACAAAAGTCGACCTTCCACTAGCATACACTCACAAGCAAGAAAAATCTTTAATTTATCATCCTCAGTCCTCCATTTGCATTCTTTGTATGTGAACCTTCATGACATAGAATCCTTTGCCCCTGTCGAGTTTGACAGGTTCCTCATGATGAACGTTTTCTTGTTAGCCATTTTAGTGATCTTAGACTAAAACTCCTCCCCTTGTCAGGGCTTCATGTGCCACCAAGATGGAAGCCTCTTCTCCCTTCCATATGTAAACTCCTCAAACATATGCATTTCTTTGATAGGTGTCTCTAGAAGTTTTATAAAAAATTATTTCCCCGCAAGAATACCTGCACAGAATATTAATGATGTCTTAATCAGTGCATCATTAAATCATTTAAATGCTCAAATTAGGGTCTTAGAAAAATACATGAATTTGATTATAGAATGACATTAATACCAAACCTCTCCCTTCCTTTTGATGCCAAATCACATTTAACTATTCCCTACAATTACCCTTTCACAACCTTATGAGAGACAGGTGGTGGTATCAGATCCAAGCATTTCCCTCCATAATATTACTCTTCCCATGTATAAACAATAATTTTAAATGCCCTAGCTCAACCTCATAATAATCCTATGAATACTAATGCAAAGGGAGTCCTCTAAAACTTGAAGCCTCTTTATCCACATGAATGCTCGAATATCCACACACCATCATGTTTTATTCCATAGACTAAGATCCATATCCAGCCTTAAAGCATTTGCTCCACCCACTGCCCTGTTTTCCTTATTGGGCTGGGAGCTTGTCTTGGAGGTCTCCTGACTATCATTATGCATTAATAGAAGATGAAGGGTCTTGATCTTGCGAGGGAATGGGTTTCGTGGATGGTGCTTCGAGGACGACCATCCAAATGGTGTTAAGGGAATTGAAGCATGCATAGAAGTTTGTTGGTGGAAGCCATCCCAAGCTAGTTCAAATGGCGGCCAAGATGGCTGCAAAACCTGGAGTGGGAGAGCCTGCTCTCAAAAGGAAATAGTGTTGGAAATCACAAAGTCAAACCATCTTACATCCAACATCCCCTTTCTCATGAGTCATTGATCCTCTTATAATATTATGGGACCTTAAAGATCAAGTTAAGCTTGGCTTTCCCCCCTTTTAGGGGCATTCCCCTGTGTGGTGTTAGTAGTGGATAGCTAATTGCATGGATAAGGAAACCCGAAGCCTCCTTGCGGAAGCAAGGTCCACACATTTTCTTTTTTATAATTTGTATTCATGCTAATTACATTTGATGATTTTGAATGGGGCTTGATTTTCCTTCTTGGTAATTAATGACTCCTTCATTATCTGGCTCCACATTCTTGAGATAATTCATTGATAAGAGGCTTCGGGCTCATTGAAGGCATGATTCAAAAGGAACATCCTTTGGGGTCCTATCATGAAAAGTTCATCAGTGCGTGGATGAAGGCATGGGGTTGATAAGAGAATGTCATTTTCTAATAGCAAAGAGTGGGCACAAGAGAAGGCCATGGGCAGGATAATGCGAGAAGCCAAGATGGTATTTCCATTTGATGATGGATTTTAGAATGATGGCCACTAAAGTTATCATCCCAGTGACATAATAGCCCCATCCAAATTTCAATCATCAATCACTAACCCACACTTGGATTAGGTTAGCGGTGAATAGATAGCATTGTGAGCATCAGTTTCTTCATTAATAAAGTCTATTCCAAACCTGGATAGGATGACGATGGGGCTTCATGTGCTTGCGACGAAGGAAATATACTTCATTATCCTAGTATTTAGATTTCATCGCTTCCTCCCCTTCCTTCTAGACATTTCATTAGCATGGGAGAGCTTGTAATTAAATTCCTTGTCATAACTCAAACACTCTTACCATTTCTTGGTTGGTTGGTGTCCTCATTTGTTGCTATCAAAATATGTTACAATCATTGGAAGTGATGAGGTGAATAGATGCTTCCACCCCCACCCTACTACTTTTTTTCTACCACATTTTCCATCAAACCTAAGTTTCCCTCAAAAGATTTTAGTTGGTATACCCTCAACTCAGGATCAATGAATGTGGGAGTGGTTGGTGTGGCCATTGTGTGGAGGAACGACACTGGGAGAAGTGGCCTCGATCTTCAAGAGATCTGTGGTCATACTATTGGTTGTTGTATTTGATCTCATGACAACCCCTATGTAATAGGTGAAGTGCATATCTGAACACCCTCGTGTGACCACCATGGGCATCACCTTCCCTAATTTTGCAGAAACTACACATTAGCCCACATCCTTTCTTGAGGGAATTCAATGACTAAACCAGTGTCACACAATCAACACTCTCATTCTCTTAGTGGTAAGCTAAGAGTAACGTGAAGTCGTAGCTAGAGTATATCACCTTCATTTAGGATCTAACCACCATGTCACCATGAATAGATAGCTTCAAATTCTACGAGTAACGTCTTCAAGCCACGGTTACAGAAGTTGCAGCCCTGTGATGGGAAGCTAGGAAGGGAACACTACGTGTTAGAAAACCAAGATCACCTGCATGCAAGATGGATACCTGTCACATGCAAAAGATATGAAGAACCAAAGAAGATGTTCTATAAACCTCAAAGTGTAAAATGCATTAAGAGAATCAATGATTACAAAAGAGATCAATCCTTATGAAGGAGATCAAGAAACCCTAGTGTGCACACTTAATAATTAATAATTAATTAATTATTAATGTGCCTAAGTTTAGCTTAAGTAATAAAGAGGAATAAGTGAATTAATTAATTAATCAATATGATATAATTAATTAAGCATAATAACTTATTACTCTAACACCCCCCCTTAAGATGAACTTAGGAAGAAGCTAAAACACTAGAATAAGATGCATGAAAGCAAAGATGGGTCCCGAAACTAGGCCGATCGGTACCCATTTACAAATGCAATATGAGGTGGAGAAGGAAAAACCCAGTGGGACAAAACCCCCCTACAATGAGATGACATGTTGCAAAGAAGCACTGGAAGAACTCTGTAGAGTAACACTGGAACCGCAATCTGACAAGCAAGGAAAGATATCTCTGTCTACAACTGAAACCAAAACCGGAATCAAAATAATGTGACAGTAGACCTGATGCCACGGAACACTCGAAAACTCCAAATGGGAACAACCCTGGAATCTATGAAGCAGCAAGCAATTATTGAAAGATGTATTACTGAAAATGAAGTGCAAAGATGCAAGATGCACCCTCCCAACTACCAAAACATCCAAGTAATCTCCAAACAACCCATCGGGCCAAATCTAGACTAAGTGATCAACCTGGGATAGATACAAAAAAATTGCATGGACACAACATAGAGCTCCTTAATACCTTTCCAACGCCGCAAAGATACGAAAATTGGAGATCGTGGCAAAAAGTTATGAGCTCGGAAGCATAAAAAACATCTGACTTCAAACAGAAATAAATGTAGTAAAACAGAAAAATACTATAAAATAAACTACACCAAATGAAAGTTCTCGGAACCAGCTTTCCGCGATATCTCGTTTGCCCGATTTTGATACGTATGCCCAAGTTATGACCAAAAGAAAAAAACTGCTCTTTTAGGGAAAATTAGGGCTAGGAGGGGGCATATGAGGGCGTATGGACGCTAACGTCATGCTGACATCAATGGTTCACGAGCATAAAATTGACGGCCTGGGGGCCGTTAGGGCAAAAAATTGCCCTCCTACCAGAAAATTTTGAATGTGCCGGTATATTCCATAATTGATCGGAATATTCGGTGGCGGTATATTCTTCTCTCCCCGGAATATTCGCTGCTAGGAGTTAGGCGTTGGCCCCCGGATCTGCATATGACCGGAGCTTGTGGGCTGGGCTTGGTGAGGGTTGGGCACATAGTGCTCGGTCCCCATATGACCAGTGTTGCAGGTTCTGGAGCCCTCAAGGGTTGGCAGGGCCGACAGTCAGCGGGTGACGCCGCTGGCGTCGCCGCCGGGCGGAGCAGCGGCGCGAATCGGTTTATAATTGGAGGCGCCGCACGAAATCCAAAAAACTCAAGTTTTTTTATTGTTTTTTGAATTTCGTGCCTCGTAACACATGCTAGGGAGGCCATACGGCTCCCCAGGCAAAAAAGTTTTGCCTCCCAGATCAACTGCACCAAAATGGAAGAAACGAAGGGCATTTTTAGGGTTTTTGGTTGTTGCGAACGCGATGGTGACCTCTGTTTCTGCTCAAACTGCTCCAAAAAATCTGCTACCTCTAGAACTTGCATAAAAGATGCCTATGGAAACCCTTGCATTAGAAACTCACTGAAAGGCCATATCTTTCAGATCATGAGCGGCAGCCGCAGGTCTGCTCGATACCATGTTAGAAAACCAAGATCACCTGCATGCAAGATGGATACCTATCACATGCAAAAGATATGAAGAACCAAAGAAGATGTTCTGTAAACCTCAAAGTGTAAAATGCATTAAGAGAATCAATGATTACAAAAAGAGATCAATCCTTATGAAGGAGATCAAGAAACCCTAAAAGGGAAACCCTAAATGAAACCCTAGTGTGCACACTTAATAATTAATAATTAATTAATTATTAATGTTCCTAAGTTTAGCTTAAGTAATAAAGAGGAATAAGTGACTTAATTAATTAATCAATATGATATAATTAATTAAGCATAATAACTTATTACTCTAACACTACGGGCTAAAGCATACGGGGTAATGTGTTGGGAGGAGTGTGGCTAGAACAGTCCTCAAATTGGCAAAATACCAGTCACTCCAAATTATGTCTAAATGCCTCATTTACGTCCGATAACGTTCTTTTCACATGATGCATTCCATAAGATAAATGTTCATGTATTCTTATTCATTTCTGCTTCCTTCCTTCATGATACTTTGCATAGCCCATGTAATATGCCAGACCGTCACCCTCCACCATGTTCGTGGGTAAGGAAGTGTGGGGCTCCATGGTGGAAATGTCTTAGCAACATCGACTGGGACCAATGGCCACCATGGAAGTGGATCCCACATGAGATAATTTTGCAGTTGAAGGTTGCGAGGTAGTGACCATCATGGGTCAAAGATTGGAGATGCCATGAGGAAAATGACCCATGATGAGTGGAGCCCCGCATTGTAGGCCCTACCACTATAGTGTCTGTCGTGAGCACACAAGATGACTGGGAGAAGTAAGCATGTCGGCACCGATCCTGTCAGTGTTGTTTGGATGTCATTAGGAAAGTGAAGACCTGCAAGTGTGTGTTTTCCTCCAAGTGGATGAGCCTCCCAAACATTTCCTTTTAATACTTCCCATATAGTCTAGTATGGTGTTTCTCGAATGACTTAATTAACCACAAACTCATCTCCACACTAGAGTTTATCATGGAAATATTTTGTTGTAGCCATCTTTATTACAATGGTGTTTGATGCAAGGTGAAAATGAGGTGCGGGTGGAATTTCGCGGAAGAATGGCATGAAGAAGGTATAAAGAAGCCACTATAACATCAATGGAGAAATGACCAATGTCAACGCGGGACTCGCAAGTCCCCATAGTCATTTGTGAACATGTTGCCTAATCCACCACGTTTCCCCCCCAATTGAGTGGAGATGAGAATGCTTAACACCACTCGGAGGTGATAATCCTATTGAATCATTAGTCACCTTGTGTATTTTGAATAGATTTTTCCATGATAATTTCATCATTTAGAGCATACAAGGTCCCATTGAGAGAAAACCATTTAATGCACAACCATCCTCCAGGTTGACCACCTTATAGAATGTTATTGAATATCTTCGGTGGCAGCCCCTACCCTCAAATCTTAATGGGCCACCATATGAAAATTTTTGAAGTACAACTCGAGTGGCGACGCAGGGTGTGGAATTCATACGTAGAACTTCCATCAAAGGAAAGTAGGAGTGACCGAGCGGGGGCAGTATGCGGCCAACCATTTAAGAAAATGAGGAATGGCAAAGGAACATCCATAGGATGGGACCCACATGAGGGTGAAAATGATGATGGGTGGTGGGTCCATAGAGTGGGAAGGTCTTGAGTCTTTTCTATTGTGAACAACATTGAGGTGACGACCCTCTGCAAGTGGCAACCCACAAAAGTGAACCCGCTGACAGACATAGACATGAAAGTTTACTCACAATTCATGATTTTATTGGAGGAAATGGTACATGCAAGTCCTGCGAAGTGGGGTGACATACGAACATAGCCATTTAGATGGTGGTGGTCGAATTCAGGCAGGCCGTGCGTAAAGACCCACAAAACCTTGGGGTCAAGGTCGGTGGGACCAAATGCGGAGTTCGTCATGTGGGCAGCGATGAAGGGTTGGCCGATGCAAGAACGGTGAATTATGGATGGAGGTTCGCATGGGGCGACTCATAGCCATGGGTCCATGCAACATAAAGGACACAACGACAAACATGGGTGTGAGGTCTGCATGTTAGGTGAATGTCGAGGCTAGGCCACAAACAAATGGTGAGGTGCAATGGTGAACGAAAAAGGGAGACTCATGATTGCAGGTCCGCAAGGATCAACAGAGGCTAGGCAAAAAGCGAATGGAAGCCTACATGATCCAACCTACGAGGACAAATGACTTAGCGAAACTTAGATTAGTGAATTGGGCCATCATGAAATTGATCATTTTTAGGCTTAGGGCCAACTTGGGTACAAAAATAGTGGCACACAAAATGAGACAAGGTCAACATGACCATCAGGAGTGAAAAAAAGGGGTCCCTGCCTACAGCAGGGTGTGTGTGCAAAATATGCATAATAATCATCACTACAACTTATTATTTCAAAAATTGGATAGAGGTCATTGCTCTTCAATCTACAACAACTGAGGTAATATGTCGTTTCATCCTAGAACACATTATTGCTCACTTTGGACTCCCTTCTGCATTAGTCTCTGATAATGGTACACCATTAAAGAATAATGATGTGAAGAAATATTTGTAGACCTTTAATATCCAACATCATTTTTTGACGCCTTATTACCTGTAATCTAATGGTCAAGCTGAATCAACTTGTATAGTTGTAAAATTGCACCACTTGTAATTTCACATACATTCTCACATTCGCTTTATTTTCCACTCCCTTAGCATCTTGAGGAGGGTCATTTTAGCCCTTACATCAGCCTTTTTCCCCTCTCAGGATACTCTAGCACCCCTTTTTAGCAGCTACCCTTATGTATTAGCTTTTGACAACCCTGGGGATTTTCTCGTTCGTGTCATTTTGTAGTATGATGTTTCTAAACACTAGTGTGCCACATGGACCTCTGTGTTCCATGCTAGTGTTCTGTGACATTTCAACGCTCAAATGAATGTTTTCGAGCATTATTTCCTCTTGTCACCTCCTTTGGTTGGTGGTAATGGCTTGAGATGCTTTGTAACCATCTGGGAAGCTTCTTTTCTCTCTTTAAAAGATGTCATTTCACTTCATTTGCAACTCTTCCTCCATTTTCTACCTCCACTCTTATAATTTCAGCTTCACTCCTTCTTTGGCTCTAGCCTTCTACTCTCCAACGTTTACTTGTATACCTTCATACAACTTGTTGTAGTAGCTTCAAGCTCTCTCAAGCTCCCTTTAAAACACTCCTTGCAACTCCATCTCCTTTACTTCATGCTTGCAAGCATCTTGGGATTCCATATCCCTTAACCATTGCATATTTACTTTGTGATATGAGTCTTCCTCCATGAGCGGGGATTTCTTTTATCACCTCCTTTGTGATACGGGTTCTCCTCCTCAAGCGTGGATTGCTTTAATCACTCCTACTTGGTGGTACGGGTTCTACTCCTGAGCGGGTTTTTCTTTCACCACATTCTTTGTTCATTTCTCTCTTTCTCTATCTTTTTGGCTATCCATGGAGGTGGGAACACCAAAACAGGGGTTTGACTAAGGCGAATCCCTATACAACCCCAACACTTTCTCTAGATATATTACAGACGTAGGTTTCGAAGACGTTCACTTGTTGGAGGATTCATCACTCACATGGTTGTAAGCATTTTCTTTCTTCTTCTTATCTTTATTAGTTCTACTTCATTTCATTATAGTTTTATTGCATTATGTGGCTTTATCACATTTTGTAAGTTGTCGGCAATCAAAGCAGAAGTAGTTATTTAGGAATTTTCTATGATAAACTGACTCTCTAGTCCATACAATACACTAATGCACCTCTAGGATTCTAGTACATCATGTTGTGGTCTGTGTTCTGCGCTTTCATCCTTTGGTCGAGAGCTTGTTAGTCTATCTAGAAAATATTCATGACTTGCTCTTTTTTATTCTAAAACTTTCATGTTGTTCCTGAGGTAGTTTAGGGAAGTTCACCCCATGAGGCTCTCTGAATGAAGAGAACTCATGAGTAGAAAATCTCCCTCTTCTACATTTTGGTGAACCTGACATGAAGAAGGTATTTTTCAAAAAAAAAAAAAAGGAATTTATTTACCCCTACTTGGCGGGGTCATAACTTTTGACTCAGTGCTCGGAATTCAGAACCGTTTGCACCATTGGAAATTTCTCCTAGAGAACTAGTTCATTCCCTAAAATACAACTGCCTTCAATAGTCAAATTTTAGGGACTGATGTTGGTGTGAATAAGTCTTGTACCTAGTTTATTCCTTTACTAGGGACTTAGGGGACTTAATTCACATGTTAAGTTTACTTAGGATATTAGTTGTCATATCTAGATAAGTATTAGTTGTCTTATCTAGAATTTCCACTTTCCTAGGTAGTTATGAGTTAGTTGTCTCATGTGATAGGATTAAGAAACTTGTCATGATCTTGTCTTATCCTATCTCTTATCCTTGCCTTTATAAGCAAGGCATCTCTAGCATATTGTAATTGCTAAAAGCATTGTATAGTATTGCATTGATCATATTGTATCATATCGCAATCCTTGTTTGGTGGAATAGCATCTTCCATTGTTGTTTCTCTCTATCTCTTGTGGAGGTTCTTTGGCGTTGTAGATTGAAGATCTTGGGTTGATAACTCCAACATGGTATCAGAGCTTTGAATCTAGCAAGCCCCTTCCATTTTTTTATTAGAGAGTTTCCATCAATTTCTATTGTGATTTTTGAGTTTCTTGTATCCTATATTGCATGCTTGCATTTTGGTGAGATCTGGTGATTGCAGCACTTTTGGCTATAGTGGCAGTATTTTAGGTTGTCCCATTGTGTCCAGGAGGCCCAAAAAAGTCAGATCTGGCTTTTGTTTCACTTAATTTCGTCACCATTTGCAACTTTGGCAAAGAAGGGTTTCGAGCTCAGATCTGGTGAACAACTTTTTACAGGAGCACTTTGAGCCAAAAATAAGTCTTTCATTGCGTCCGGGTGGCCATTTCTGATTTTTTTGATATATAATTTGCCTATATTTGGCAAAAGTTGTCTTCAGAGCAAAATTTTTTTAGCCGAGGAGCCGTACGGCCCCTTGCACAGGTACGACGTCGTCAGAAATTTTTCAAAAAAATAAATAATTAAATTTTGGTGTTTGGTCGGCATTTTATTTTATTTTTTTAAAAAAAAAAAAT
>VDFB02248228.1:0-26597 GCA_007258455.2 Sequoia sempervirens | reverse complement strand
TTTTAGGAGAAATGGCAGATAGAAAATGATCCAACTTTCTTATTTTGGCCCTCCTTCTAGCGCCATTCTGTTGATGGTGTTCTCTGCACAACAACAACTCAAACATAATATAATATTTTGTCTCTCTAGAAAGGTAAATCTCTATTAGCAAGCCTCAACAGATAACCCTAAGGTCTCTAATGTCAAGTCTTGACAATTCATAAACAACTCAAAGATAATGTGAAAATGTTAATCACAAAGGGAAATTACAAAAAAATGCTAGAACCTTATGCTTATTAGATTTTGCAAAGTAATGATACTTGAATTCCTAAAACAAACCCAGATAATAAAAGAAATAGAAAACGAGAAAGGGCTGAGAGAGATCCTAAGATTAAAATTATTCCTAAGATCAACAATGAAAATGATAAAACACTCAAAATAGACCAATCCCTCAAAAATAATTCCTACTTAACCCAAATTTACTCTATAATCTTACAGAAATAGTGCAATCTTCTAAGGAATTAAATATTTTTAGATCATTATACATTCATTCACATCAACCCTATTTTTCAATTGAAATGAATAAATAACCATAATTGAACTAAGCACATAAATTCAAGGCCTAGGATAACTGTACATAGCTACTTATAATCAACAAGTAGCTAAAAGTGTGGACCAAGGATTGCTCAAACACTTTGAATATCAAATCATAAACACCATCACATCAGATCTAACTTCTAAATCTAACATGTATATAATGATCTCAAAGCAATCTCAAAGAGATAGAATAACAACAACCATGCAAGATAAATCAACACAAGAAAGAGCACCAAAGAACAATATCTTTACTTATATTGAATCACCCAATGTGGCAACAATTCCAGTATTTAGTGTTATAGCACTTGCTCTCAAAAAATACTAACCCCTAGCTCTAGCTCTTCAACTATCACTTAGCTTTTTTACATATAACCTTTACAAATGAGGAAAAATGCCCAATTTATAGAAATTCCAAACTAGGTCATCCCAATTCTGGTTACAAAATGGACGACCAAAAATAGGTTAGCCTAGAAGCTTCCTTTAATAAAATAATATTCTTCACATTTAATACTTGGGGCTTCTTCCTGGTCAGCCTAGATCCTACAATAGCATCATCATGTCACACAAACTTTAAGGTCACTTATCCTAGCTAGCTGGGTCACATGTCTAACACAAAAAACTATGCAACTGTTTGTTGATCATCCTCTTTTCCTTTTTCCACATTGGCTCCCAATTTATCAAATAACTCTTTTGATTTATTCAATATTTTCTTCACATCTTTAGGATCTGGAACTAGAATAAATTTAACTCTATTTTTACGATTTATGAATCCCTCTAGATATTGGGCATAACTTTATTCCATTCTACCTGCAATTCATGATACTTATCTAATTTTGTAATGTAAATTGCAGCATCCTCTAGATTTTCTTTAGCAATTTGGGTACCATAAGATGGAGCATAAACTTCATGCCACCATGCCTGCAATCTTCCAACATTCATATTATTTCATCCAAACTTCCTTCTGCCAGTGAATATTTGCAAGAGTGTGATGCAATTATTATAAATTTCCCTCATTTTACCTTGAAGCTTCATAATTTTCTTCAAGGCTTTCATGAGAAGCTCCTTTCTGTAGTTCCATACTTCTACCCATTCCTTCATCTTTCCTATCTCATCCCTTGAGAATACATCTATCCTTGCTATTTCTTTCTTAGGCACCTACAGAATCTTCTGTAACTCATTAGTAGTGGAGCCATCATTTTTTTGCAATCAGCAATAAATTGGGAAGTTTGTTCCAAAAAATCAAAAGTAGTGGTGTATATTTTCAAAATCAGTTCTATAACTTCATCTCCTTTGTTGCTTACACCCATGAGCTAGCTATGTGTAGAGTGCATAGAAGACTTCAATTTCTCAATTTCATTTACTGCCTCCTTAGGTAATAATCCCTTAGGCATAATTCCTTCACTTCCCATTGTTTGTAAAGGTTTCATCAAATTTTGCACATATTTATACATATCATTCAACCTTTTCTACAACTTCTTTTCTCCTATATCTCTTTGTCCAATCTCCTCAGAATGGCCTAAGAGGATTCTTGAAATTCTTCCTTCTCTCGGTCTTTGCTTGAAGGTCCTAGGTTAAT
The DNA here is from genome assembly GCA_007258455.2 of Sequoia sempervirens. Classification (NCBI taxonomy): domain Eukaryota; kingdom Viridiplantae; phylum Streptophyta; class Pinopsida; order Cupressales; family Cupressaceae; genus Sequoia; species Sequoia sempervirens. The sequence goes on along the minus strand of VDFB02248228.1, from coordinate 24,445 downwards.
TTCTTGTACCTTTTAGTCTGAAGACCGAACTTCATCCTTAAACCTATATGAAGGATGGAATCCTATAAGAATCACCCTATTAATGAATTCATCTCTTGTGATTATAGATATAGTCCTATCTCTTTTCCTCTATTTGGGTTGTCCAAACTGGTCCAATAGTTTGTCCCAACTTGGTGTTTCTTCCTACACAATGATTGGCTTTTTGCTCAGTCTCCTCTCCAGGTAGTCTAGAGTTGTGGATGTTTCAGTTGTTACTTATTTTTCAAGACTATCTACAAAATTTACCTGAACATTTCTTTCAACCTTTGGTTGATCCTCTTGTCCTCCTTTGTCCTAATTAGGATTATCAACAACATCCTCCTCTTTATCAACTTCTTCCCCTAGATTACTCTATGGCTCATCCGCAACTACCCTCCTAGGAGACTTTTATACTCTTCCATGTACAACCTCTAATTCTATGTTCTTATTCTCATCTCCTGAGGTTGATTGCTTCATTTCTTTGACAAACTCTCTCGACTCTCCACTATCAGGAGTAGAGATGTCATCATCTTCTTCATTCAACTATTCAGGGTTTTTTGATATATTTCCTTCTTCTAGAAGGGCTTCTTCATAAATTTGTACCTCTTGGTGTGAATGTGGAGAAGGGATGGGGGAATTATTTCCTATAGCTACTCTCTTCTCAAGATCATCCATAGGTTCCTCTTCACCAAACAACTCCTCTTCTATTGTCTTCTCTTATTCTATTTGTGCAACCCTCTATTTCAAAGAATGTCTCCTTACATAAAATTGAGGTTTTTCCCCAGAAATTTCTAACTCTATCACTTTTGCAGCTAAGGGAGCATATGTGGTAGCTTCATTCTTCATGGCCTTTGCAGCCTTCTACCTCTCAGTCGCTATTCTTCTCTTCCTTACTGGTTGTGAGGTCTCCCTTTTTCAACATGGGCACCAACTTGAGGAACTCTCTTTATTTTCCCTTGGCTCCTAGTTCTTTTGATTGGTAGCACCTCTTGAATGGCCCCTTCATCATTAGGCTAAGTAACTTCATCCTGCTTATTATCTTCATCTTCTTCTTTAGCATGGGATTCCATATCTCCCATCAGATCATAGTTGAATTTAACACCATCTACCTCCAATTCCATAACATGATGCTTGACCCACAATCTAGAATACCTCTTGATTGGTTATGTGAGTTGATTTAAATCCGTTACCTCCTCCTTAGACTAATTAATTGGAGGAAAAGGCCTATTCTTATATGGCTCATAATCGTGATGTTGAAGGAGATCTTCTTCATCATCTTCTATCTGGTTCGGTACTTCCACAACTTTGTACAATCTGATCAACTTCAAAGGCAGCCTGGAGAATCTTCTTCTAATGACTTCCCACTCATCTCTAAAATTGGTCCAATAATCCTCAATATGATCTCTATGCCTGAAATTTCTATTTGCTTGCTTGATAGCCTTCCCATAGGGATCAAAATTGTCTCTATTAGTATGGGAGTATAACTCAAATCGAGTCATCTCTTTCTCTGAATGTTGGGAACTTTGAATAGAGAGGAATGATTCCAATACTCCTACCCTCAATTGGAATTTAGATCCCAACCACTTCTTCTTTATGTTTCCTCTCTACAATACCTCCTCAAAGCCAACCATATATTTAGTCAATTCCAACAGGATGAGCTTGTTGGTAGGATATCTTGGAAATTTGAGTGGAATGATTGGTGATCCTTGCACACTAATATATGTGAACCTTTTGAACTAAATAAACTGATGACCATAATTATTTATCAGATCCATTGCATCTGTAGAGATCCTCATGTGAAGGGCATCTTGCAACAGTCTAGGAATGTACAGAAAGAAGGAATCATTGGCCCTTTTGTAGTGTGATGTATTATATTGCAATTGAGGATATACCTCCCATATTCTATCTTGTCCCAAGAGTCCTTTATAGCTGAGACCTTTGTATTTGTTCTTGTGTTCTAGCATATACACTAAATATGAAGTCATGGTGAAATTTTTGCTCTCCTACACACTCCTCAATTGGGCATCTATATTGTTGCTAATGATCCTTGCCCAGTGATAATGCTTGTTGGCCACAATCTGGGTGATGGGGTGGAACATCCAAGGTTGGAATATGTGTGCTTCTTCCACTCCCATCACCCTACCTAGGAGAGTTATGATATCATTTTACTCTTTCTTGAAATCACTCTTGTGTAGTTTCTTGGGTAGTTTTGAATAATGAGGCTTTGGCTTTAGGATCCAAGCATTGTTCATTATCTCCAAAGCTCTGTTGGGGTCTTCTTAATAGAATTTGGTAAACTCCCCAATGTTTATCTCTTCAATTCGCTTTTCATGGGAGGGGATGTTGAAAACCTCTACAATAAATTCTTTTGTCATATTTTCCATCACGCTACCTTGAGGAACAACAATGATCCTTGTCCTAGAATCATAGTGCCTTGCACATTCCCAAACTAACTCCGAAAATAGTTGTGTGGGTGGAAATCCTACTACTTGTGCTAGTCTTGTGTGGGTGATCTTTTGTGCAAGTTCAATAGGTGCCTTTCCAAACATCCTTTGGTGGAAGTCATTATAATCAATGTGGCCGATGTTGGTTTCCATGATCTTTGACCATGCAGAGGAAATATTTTTCTCAGCCTTGACACCCTTGAAATCATACTTCATTCTCTCTTACCTCTTTCTAAATTCTTCTTGTGCCAGAGCAGGCTTGTTCTTGGTTGTCTTATCGAGACTCTCTACTACCTGCATCTGTTAACATACAATCACAATTACCAGAAGGAAAACACAATCATAACACATTAAATTCGATCAAGCAAATCCTCTTAACATGACCATTTCATTAAAGCACATAAGCAATCATAAAGATCCAACATTAACCACATTTACATTGAATTGGAGCTCAAAACAGAAAGTTCATAGAATCTAAGCCTGGTCAAAATTTCCAAACAGACTAAGGTTCAGTCAATCTAGCCCTGCTTGAATTCACTGAAGTCGGCCAAATGAATGCAAACAACTCAAATTCACTTTGTAAAGGAAAACCCATGAGATAGAAAAAATTAGATCATCAATGCACGAGTTTACTTCAGGGCTTAAAATCAAGATGGAATCAAACATGAGTTTTAAGCATGAATTTTAGAAAATTTTGGAGATTTCGGTCCACCTAGAATTACCTAAAATTCAAAAAATTTGAGGTTGGATGGGATTACTGAACCCGGGTTGAGGTCATTGTTCAAGTTGAAAAAATAAGAGGATTTTGGCTAATCTGAGCTCCCTCAGATTACCCAAGTGGATGAAGGCTTGACTAATCCAAGCTAGCTTGGATCCGTTGAAATTTTGTGAAGGCGCTAAAATTTTCAAGTTTCAAAAGTTTTCAGTTTGATTTATCAGACTAGACCTCTTTCTTTCAATATTTCATCTATTTTTGAGCTATCATTCACAATTTTCATGCAATTTTTTCATGATTATGATCTAGTTTTTTGCATCCAATTCACAAACTTGGTTTTTCCTTCTAGGGTTTGGGAAAAATGCGAAAAGATAAAATGGATTTAATCTCCTCTATGGTCTTCAACATTCAAGGTTCAAAATAGAGTTCCCTAACTAGTACCCTCCAAAGTCGATTACCAAGATACCCTATACATTTAACTTTATGCCCTAGGAAGTAAATGGCGTAGCAACAAACCCTAACTATGCCCAATAAACAATGATCGATGCTAGAAATGAACCCTTGCATCTTCACGAATGAATCAATTCTATTTACAACCCAATAGAAATAGGAGTAAACACAAATAAAGGAGATTAAGATGACATAGAGCGTGAAATACCATATCTTCAATGCGAAACCCTGAAAAGAACACCAAATAAATCAATGAAAAGGCCACAAAATATGATATCGATCACTAGCTAAGCAAGAAATCCCTCAGGAGAATGCCAAATTGACACACAAAAAAAGGTGGCCAGACAATTTTCAACTTTCTTGAAATAAAAATGAGCAAAATGAAGAACAAGATTGAATATAAAACCAAATTAGCACAATTAATGACCTCAATAAATGACTGACAAGACATTTTTCCCCTTTTCGAAAATGCCACCCTAAGGAATATTTTGCATAATCTGAGGTACCTCAGATTATTCCACCGGATTAAGGGTCAGGTAATCTGAGCCTGCTCGAATTTTTTGAAAATGCCTATCACTTAGCCAAATTTGCCAATTTTACCAAGCTTGGACCTGAAGGTGGTCTCTAAGGGTTGAATCATGATTTTCAAATTGCAAGAGAGCATCTCAAAGAGAAAGTTCGTTAATGCACATGGGTGAATCAATACTTTGACCGAGGGACTTATCCCTTAAGGGAATGAAGTCAAGACCCTAGAAAAAGCAAACACAAGAGTAAAACAAGAAAAGAGAGGGTCCCTTCTTTTAGTAGGGTGTGCGTGCAAAAATTTCACAACAAGACTCATATGCCCAAGGTGGCATATGAGTCCCAGATCACCATTCTGTAACACATGACCCAAAACATTTAATTATGATTGGTTATTTGATAAGTTTCAAGATTATCCTTAGAAAGATGCATTAAATAGGGCTTGTGGATGCAAAATAGGACCAATTAAGCAAAAAATAAACCCAATTAATTAATAAATCCCTATATTAGTGTGAAAGTGTTAGGATACACTTTACAACACCCTAAATAAGGCACACTTAGGTTCATTTTATCATTAATTATCCACTCCCAAATTAAGTGTGAAAAAGGGCTACTTTTTCTACACTACACATGCACATGTACAACCAACATAATTTGAACTAAACAAAATTAACTTTTTAAATTAAATGTGGGAAAATATGTATATTAGGGCCCCAACCCGTATATTTTAGTAATTATTTATGATAATAATTTTTAATAATTTTTTTAAATATATAAAATTAAATTTTTAATTCCCAAATTGCTTATTTTGAAAAATCCTCATGTATGGTCAACATAATTTGAGATATAATAACAACAAAATAAAATTTTTTATTGTGTAGAAAATGATGTCTAGATTTGTGAAATATATTTTTTAAAATCATTTTAAAAATAAAAATTTATTAAAAAATAACTTATACCTAACATTTAAAGTTTATAAACTAGCTTCATAAAATAATTATTAATAAATAGAAAATTATTCCAATCATAAAGAAATTACATGGTTAAAAACTATGAATTGTAATCTTGAATGGGTTTTCAATTCATTAAAAAGTCTAAGAAAGAACTTGTCAACCATATTATTAAAGTTGGTTTTTAATATGTCCTTGCAGTTGCAGGTCTAAGGCTAAGTGTTAGGTTAGAATTCCTTTCCAAATCCTAATAATAGATAAAATATGTAGACTATGATTTCATTTTTTTTGAAATGGGTACATGCTTTAAAGTAGGTACCTATTCTAAGAAACATGAATGCTTTTTTATTTTAAAGTAGCTAACCATTTTAAAAAAAGAATGAGTACTCATCTAAAAATTGGTACCCATTTCTTATATATCCATTATTTTTCTTTTTTTTAGTAAAACATACTACCACTATATCTCTACAATTTTTTAGTGTACATCTTTATATCAATAATTTCTACCTATTATAACGTATCTTGTAAAATCTTTTTAGAAGACATATTATATTCATGTTTTTAAAGGATTCAATCATAGGAACCATTTGGAAGTGGAATCAAGTACATGGTATATATTCTAGAAGAATCAAGTCTAAGGGTCTCTTATAAATTATACACATCTACTTTTACTTTTAAATATATTGAAAAATGATCTACATCTACTTTTACTTTAGAAATTTGAAAGAGCTTTGATTAGATTAAAGTTGGGAAGGGCTCATACCTATTTACAAAATGGACATAGAGGCTAAATGATGGGGCTCACGAGAAGTGAGAAACCCAAAAAACAAACAAAAGGAGTAGCTATAAATAGAATAACTACAAAAAATAAAACATAACACAAGATAAAACCAAAAAAAGACTAGACCAGCTACCAGTCTCCCAGTAGCTTAAGGCCACTAATGGCTTATCACTCTTAGCTAGGAAATGGATTTTATCCTCAAAGGAAAATGACCCCTTATGGGTGGTTTAGATATCCTCAATAATGGGAAAAGTAGAGCTTCACGGACTCTTTCTATCCTTTTTTCTTTGAGTGACCAACATCTTGATTGTCCTCTCCAACCCTTTTACTGTGACTATTCTAAATTTCTTGTTCAAAAACCTAGATAGTGACCACAGTGTTTTTGATGGTATCCTTGTTGTAGTCCACAATATCCTAGAGACACTTTAGGGTTTTACCCTCATTACTATGCATCATGGAAATTTCCTCCAAAATCTTCACCTTATATTCCTTTGTACCCACCAACGGTCTGAGCTCTTCAACCCCACTCTTCTAGTTCTCCCATTTGTCAAAGGACTTGGCGAGTGAAGACAATAGACCCCAACACCCTTCATTATTGACCTCACCCAAAAAAAATTCCTTCTTCTTAAGCACCTTCTCCTCCAAAACTTGAATTTTTTCCTTTGCCATGATGAGCTAGGACAATAACCACTTGAGAATATCATTTTGAACATTCAAAGCCTCCAAGAAATCATTCAATTTAATCTTTAGGGGAACATAATGTGCACAAACATCTTTATCCAATTAGGATTCTTCAGAGGGGCCATCTAGCTTAACACATAGGGTGGGGGATCTCTGAGGGTTGTGGGATTAATAGGGGATTTGGAAACCTCAAAAATATCTTCATGAAGAGGGGAACCCACAGGGGTTGGTTTCCAAGACTCATTGTCTAAGTTCTTTGAATCAAAATCTAAGGTAGAAATAGGGGTGGGGCTGGAGAATAAAACATTTTTTATAGGGTTGGGAGTGGGGTCCTTAGTGGTAAGGTATTTACCTCTTTCCTTGGTAATTCTACGAGAGGAGGATGGAGAAATCACAAAGCCACAAGTGGAAAGGGGTCCCTCCAAGGGATTGGTAGGGTCTCTAATGATAAGGGAATTCTTTTTGACAGAGGTTGAGGAAGGGGAAAGAGTATCTTAGTAGCAATATAAACAAAATATTAACCCGAGGTGAATGGGAAAGGTTTTACTTTTAACTTGCATAGCCATAATAGATTTATCTAAAGAAGAAAGAATCCAAAATGAAAAATTCATCTTGGAATTATAATGAAAATGATTCAGCAAAGGAAGCGGTGGGAATGGAAATGTCTGAACCAACCCTCCAAATTTACATAGCTTTGGGTATGTGTAGAATCATCATGGAAAAAACAGGCCCTTAAGTGGCAATGAAACTTTAGAAAAATCAGAGTTAGGCAACTTGATGTAAAAATTTGAATAAGTTATCTATATTATTTCAAAAATATGTAAGAATAGAATTTGTAGAAAATTGAATGTAGTCTCTAAACTACTTGGTTTATTTAAAAAAAAATGTATTTGGTAAAATTTTGAAATTTCAATGTAGTAGAACTTAAATTTTAGTGAAAAAATAAGAAGTAGGTGTCTATCTCACCACCCTAACCACAATAAAATGATAATATTTTTATATTTTAAATATAAGTAGAGGACTAATGTCGCGATGTTATGCATATTTTTTTGTAATTTTTTTCCAAGTAAATAATTAATTATGAATATTTTATTACAACTTTTAATAAATATTAAAAATTGTATGTTTGACCACCTTAACTTGGTCAAAACTTCATGAAATTCATTTTTTTTAATCCTATAGTATTTGAAGCATGTTTCAGATTCAAAAAATGTGATATCGTTTGAAAGCTATAGATGTTTTTCAATTAGCCTATCAATCAGGACTTTAGTCATAATTCAAATAGAAAATTAATAATAATTATTTATTAAATTCAAAGTAAAGCATAATTTATATTGGTGCAAAGTTGAGAATCTCCTTTAAAAACCCTTTTTGTTTCATCAATTTTGGGTTAAAAAAAGTCATTAGCCTCATACCCTACACACACCCTTCATATCACCACTTTTTGGTCCATCATGATCCTGCACATACCCCTCATTAAGACCTCCACCAACCTCCTCCAAACCCTAAGAAGTTCTTCATGGTTATACCAATTCTATAGTTGGTTAACTTTTTCACCCTCCTTGAGGAACCTATCTATATCCTTCTAAGAATGACCCTTCAACTTTTGAGGAGTGTAGAACCCATACAAGGAAAGTATGGTGACTTCCACAATGAGCCCCATGTTGATGTGAAAGGTGTACTCACTAATGGTGACATTTCACTCATTTCATGAATTATAAAATTGGATCAAATGATTGGGGTCATGCCCCATCTTACCTCTTTGAAGGATGGTCCATACATACTTATCATTTTGCCACACCTCACAGGATGTGAGTTCATCATGAACAAGTTCACCTCCCATAGTGTAATTCTCACCAAGTAGAGAAACCCATAGAATTCTTTAGAAACACTCAAAAAATGTGTAAGCCAAAGTTGAGAAGACTTATGAAAAGTTTGGTTGGGGAAGAAGGATTTCCATAAATGCAATCCATGCCAATTGTCCAAAAAAGTTGACAAGGATTCCAACTCAAACTCAAGGCTAATGTACTTTTCATCATTAGAAAGTAAGTCATGCACATGTCTAGGGATAAGTGAGATATTATCCCGAATAATACCACTAGATGTGAAAGCTCCCAATTTGGTGAATAGGAAGACCATCTGTCACTTTATTGTTAGCTCTAAACATGTGAGTAGATCTATAATTATCAAAGCTCATCATAATACTTCATGCCAAGAGGATGGGATATTGAAGGGACCAACAAGGATTCATCATCCCATTGAATATAATTATGTTATTTCTAAAATATCCTTCGATTTCTAGGTTGGATATACTCACAATAATGCCTATACAAATACTATGGTAGGTTGTTGCCACCTTCACAAAATTTAAAGTTTGAACTCTGAGATTCACAACATATGCCAACATCATTTTCCCATGATGACCTCTAATGATACCACCCCCATCTACCTAGCTTGAGTTACCTTTGGTCGAGCCATTAAAATTGATCTTAAGCCAATTAGGCTCGAGGGTGACCAAAAATTTGAAAGAGTTATTAATATAAAAATATAGTAAATATCATTTTTTTATTTTATCAAGAGGATTTGTTAATTATGGAATCAAAACAACATTAAAAATAAAAATTAAGCTCATGATAGTTGAATAAATTGAACCACATAGAGAGGAGGAAAAATTAGAAAAATACATAAGAATAAACATTTGGGAATCATGAGATTTTTAACTCCAATCTTTTTGACTCTTTTATTTGGGAAGATTATAAGGATGGTAACTACTCATTTAAGTCTATATACATAAATTAATCTATAGAATAGGTCCCTCAATTCAATTTCTTGAATGTTTGAAGGAACAAATCCTTAGTAAAAGTAAAGTTCTTTTGGTGGACTTCTTGCAATTAACTTATTCTTATGCTAGATAACTTGTAGAAGAGAGGTTGCCATCTTGGAAACAAATTATTTTTGTGTGAAGGTGAAGCTGAAATAATTTTTGACCTTTTATTCTATTTTTCCTACTCCTAATAGGTTCACAAAATAATTTATTCTTTATTAAAATTTAGTCGGGTTTGGCATAACGATATAAAGTTGGTTCTTAAAGGTTAGCTCTCGTTGTTATTTTATCCTTTGCTCACTAAGCTATGGTGGAAGTCTCTTCTTTTCACAAGTTGGGCACACTCGAAAGAGTGTAATAATGGGATCTTTCATGAAAAAAAACCATGGCAAGTTGTGGCCAGTAATATTATCAATCAAATTGTCGAGAATCTCATTATCACCTATGAACCGTAGATTTTTAGCACCCTAAGACTCTAACTCTTCTAGGGTTTTTCACCTAAAAGGAGAGAGATAGGACAAAAATGCTAAAGGATTCATTCAAATTATGTATTGTGTAATGTTGTCTAAGAAAATTAAATGAAATAAATTGATTTAAATAACTGATTATGAAAACAAAACTAAGATCTATGGTATGTTTGAAAACACAGTGTTGTTTGCAAAGAAGCTCTAAAGAATGAATAAGAATGCAAATCAGGCTAAACGAAAGGTTGCTTCTCAGAATGAGTGCAGCTGGAAAACTATATATGACTGGAAAATGATCTAGAAAACTATTGAAGCTTGTCTTTAGGTTGACTGTGACTCATTCACCACCTTGGTAAAATAAATCCTAAGTCAGGACTTTTCTACACAGAGTCTATTTTCTGATAGTCAAGGATCTAGATCTACATCTAACTCAAATTTTCACTTCAAGAGGGACTCATTTTCCATGCATGGTGAATTTGTCCACTTTCTGATTTCTGCAATTTCAAAACGCTGTCATGCACCTTGACTCCTGTACAACAAATTCTGACAAAAACCCATTTTTGGATCTCATAAAATTCTTGCAAAACAACTTAAACTTGTTTTTCTAATGGGAGGTTTTCCTTGTCCAAACCCCTAGTTGGGTAATTAAACCTTAAATAGAGAAAAATATGCATAAACCCTAGCCTTAGATGTGTTAAAGACTAGAAAAGTCTAAATCATAACAAAAACACTATTCTATTGATCTAGAATAAGACATGCAAGAATGATTTATATGATGCAAGATATCAAACCTAGAAACTTCACAACACATGAAAAAGAGGAATGCAATGACATGAAAATGATAAAAAAACAAGATGTAAACCTTAATTTGAAGATAGAGTGAAAATGGAAGATGGAATCAATAGGAAACCAAGTCCTTAGGTGTGATTTAGTGGCTAGTTGCACCTCTTCACCCTAGATTTCTTTATGATTCACCATAGACATCCATAATCAACCCTTTTCAATGTTGAATCTTGATCAAAATAGTGAGCTTCAAGACCTGCAAAAACCCTAGTTTGTTGCCGTAAAACTTCAACTTTACTTATGAAACTTGTGATAGAAGACTTAACTTTAGAAATTTCTCTTGAAAAATCACAAAAATATGTGAAAATGAATAATAATAGTATTTATAAGCAACAACACCTTACTTTCCCATTAATTAGACCTAATAGGCCGACATTCACTAGAAATTAAAGTTAAATTGATTAAATTCCTGCTTAATTTTGAATTTTCCCTCAAAGGGGACTCATTCGCCACACTTGGTGAATGGGTCCCACCAGAGGGGACTCATTCACCCAAGGTGGTGAATGGGTCCCACAATAGCTACTTGAAGGTGGGTTTTTAGGGTATGAGATAATTAGATGTTGTTTGTCGGGTTTTATGTGATTTCTCAAGTAAAATAGGCCTCTAGATCAAAATTAATGGGTCTAAGAGGCCTACAAATGTTGTTTTGAAGGGTAAATGATGTAAAGGGACTCAAAAGTGGGTCCAATTATGTGTGAAATTATCTCTTTTCTCATGAGGTTCCAATTTTCTATGACACATTTAGCACCCATATGACTCTACATGCATATGTGGTCTAAAGGACTCCAAACGATGCACTTAATTACATAAAAGGATATTCATTCAAAAGATGGGAGAATGAAGCCCCTAGTGTAGTTATTTGAAAAACCACAACATTAGCAACTGCATCCTACAACACACATTCATTAACTCTCCAAAAATCATTTTGTCTAACTTCCTAGGGATCTGATTCGAGGGTAGATGTATGCCCCCTTTGATTTTGCTTGCTTTACGTTGGTGGAATCAAGGTAGCAATCTAACCGCATTGAATAAGAGAAATCATATCAGAGGGATTTTCCAAGTACCATTGCACATAATGATAGATAGATGATGATGTCAAGTGCGGAAACCACGATTCTGGCACATCAAATGGCATAAAAAATGGATTACCCTAGCTCCTGTTATGTTGATTTGAATAATGGTTATATTTAAAAAGATGATAATCATATGCTAATGTGTAAAAGTAAAAAGAGATGATAAGAGATTAAAAGTAGTAGATGAAAGTAACTTGTCACTTACTATTCATTTTACCTTCTTGTTGCTTGAGAGTGATGATTGAGAGAAGAATATGCCAAGCATACGAGATTACACACATTCGCAGCTAGATGATCTTCACGAGTAGGAGGCACATGATGAGTTATATCATGAGGTGAGTTGATTCTGCAATTGTCATCTTGTGATTTTGTAATAATTTAATGATTTTTATGCATAGATAGTTTAATTTAGGGTTCTTGGAATTTTTTTTGCAAAGTGTTCCCTTGTTTCGCAAAGTGACCCATTTGTTTGCAGAGTGTCCCTTTTGTTTGCAAAGTGTCTCGCTTCTTCACGAAGTGTCTAGTTTCTTTGTGAAATGTCCAAAAGGGTTCTAAAGTATCCAAGTCCATTAGAAAAGCAAATTAGATTGACTTTAGCGCACTTTTCATGATGAATTATGTGAAAATTGAAGATATTTAGATGAGATTTAGAACATTTTGTGATGATTTTGATAGGTCCCTGCCCAGTTAGAATACCGGTTGGGGGGGAAGAAAACTCACATTCTTGAGGGATCATGTGCCAATGCTAGCGATGATAGAGGTAGAGCATTTATATTCAGTGTATCTATTGGGCATATTTGATGCCACTTATAAGATACCATGACACTATGCTTATGGCTCTGTGTGAGTGTTGGGATGCTAATACCTATACCTTTCATCTTCCCACTAGGGAGATGATGATCACTCTTGAGGATGTACACTGCATCCTTTGAGTTCCCATTCAATGAGAGCGAGTATATTTCTAGGGGGATCAATCATTCCAGGATAGGAAGAGAGACATGTAGTATTGTTTAGGTGGACCTATACATGATGAGAGGGTTAGAGAGTAGATCGAGCTTCCCATGCTACTTTACTTGCAAGCTTTTGTGGTTAGATAGATTATGATGCACATAGTGGCACTTTTTCTCAATCTAGATGGATGAGTGAGACACTTAGATGGAGGACTAGTACACTTGATCTGAGGGATACACAAGTAGAGGACAGTCTATGCTTGGGGCCACTACATTCTAGCACATTTGTAAATTATGATCTTGGTTAATTTGTGTTTTGAGAGATTGATAGTATGGTCCATTGTACACATCTATAGGTGTGGTGCCTTGAGCATATCACATGTACTAGGCTAGTCAGATACCCTTGTACTATAGTTGCAGGTTACCCATGAGCATTCAACTATCCTTTGTGATGCTTGTGGAAATATGAAGATTTACACTTTTGGAGGGTAAGATTTGACCAGTTGCAGGAGGATGAGATACTTTGGAGACCCTATCTACTCACTCTTTAGTGGAAAAATTCCACTGGACTATTATAGAGGATGCAGATGGATAGGTATCTAGCTGGGAGGCATGACTATGTTCCACGACTGTTCTATTATGGGCAAGTCATGTGACAGTTTGGACAAGTACAAACACCACCAAGGGCATGCCCCTTCATTAGATGATTAATGTGGAGTGCCTAGAGACCAGGTGATATTTTTTGGTTGATGATAGATCATGTTCATAAGAGTGATTCTGAGGATTCAAATCATGATCAGCCACCAACATCCAACACTAATGATTTCATCAACACAGATGACCATGAGGAGTGGTGGTCATATGCATGACTAACTCTTGTGTTGATTTCCATAAAGGTGGTGCAGGACCAACACCAGATGAGGGTGATGAGCCAAAGGAGGGAGTAGAGGAGGTATAGTATAGGCTAGTAGATATTTTTATAGATATATCGATGATGAGTACCAGTCAGAGGCCGATCTTGATTGTGAGGACCAGGATGGAGGAGAGGATGATGAGGAGGATGATTATTACGAGGAGGATCCACCCCTAGGCAAGGGTGATGAGGTAGCTATTGAGGATCGATATGAGCATAGAGATTCTTCTCATACTTACAGGACTAGATCATGGGTAGTAGCTATAGTAGACATCAACACTCAAAGTTAGAGAGAGGCTAACACATCTTCAATACCCCCCAGAAAGGATGAGGTTGATATTCCTCATGCACCTGGAGACATAGGTGATGATATTTAATTTTATGCATGTCCTTTAGTGATCTAGGATTTAATGTTTTATATATTTATCATGATGATGTGTTACTGATTTTGTTACCAAAATGAACCATACGTTTTTGGGACCCTAAGACTCTCTAACTCTTATATGGTTTTTTACCTAAAAGGAGAGATAGGCCAAAAATGCTAAAGGGTTCATTCAAATTATGTATTGTGTAATGTTGTCTACACAAAATAAATGCAATAAAATGATTTGAATAATTGATTGTGAAAGAAAAACTAAGATCTATGAAATTAAGCTCTCAATAATGAATAAGAATGCAAATTAGACTAAACAAAAGGTTGTTTCTCAGAATCAGTACACCTGGAAAACCGTAGATGACTGGAAAATGATCTAGAAAATTGATGAAGCTTGTCTTTAGGCTAATTGGGACTTATTCACTACCTTGGGTGAATCAATCTCGAGTCAGGATTTTTTTGCATCTAACTTAAATCTGCACCTCAAGAGGGACTCATTCACGATGCATGGTGAATTAGTCAACTTTATGATTTTTGCAATTTCAAAACTTTGTCTTGCACCTTAACACCTATACAACAAATTTTGATGAAAAATCAATTTCAGATCTCAAAAAATTCTTGCAAAATAGCTTCAAATTGTTTGTCTAATCAGGGGTTTTCCCCTAGTTGGGTAATTAAACCTTAAATGGAGAAAAAATTTCATAAACCCTAGCCTTAGATGTGTTAAAGACTAGGAAAGTCTGAATCATAACAAAACCCTATTCTATTGATCTAGAATAAGACGCACAAGAATGATTTATATGATGCAAGATCTCAAACCTAGAAACCTCACAACACATGAAAAAGAGGAATGAAATGGCATGCAAATGATAAAAAAACAAGATGCAAACCTTAATATGAAGATAGAGTAAAAATAGAAGATGGAATCAATAGGAAACCAAGTCCTTAGGTGTGATTTAGTGGCTAGTTGTACCTCTTCACCCTATATTTCTTCATGATTCACTATAGACTTCCATCATAAGCCCTTTGCAATGTTGAATCCTGATCAAAATAGTGAGCTTCAAGACCTTCAAAAACCCTAGTTTGTTGCCCTAAAACTTCAACTTTACTTATGAAACTTGTGATAGAAGACTGAACATTAGAAATGGCTCTTGAAAAATGACAAAAAGATGTGAAAAATGAATAATAATGAGTATTTATAATCACAAACACCTTACTTTCCTATTAATTAGACCTAAGAGGCCAACATTCACCAGAAATTAAAGTTAAATTAATTAAATTCTTGCTTAATTTTGAATTTTCCCTCAAAGGGGACTCATTCCCGCAAGGTGGAAAATGGGTCCCACTACAGCTATTTAATGGTGGGTTTTCTGGGTATGAGATAATTAGATGTTGTTTGTCGAGTTTTATGTGATTTATCAAGTAAAATGAGCCTCTAGATCAAAATTAATGGGTCTAAGGGGCCTATAAATGTTGTTTTGAAGGGTAAATGGGTTAAAGGGACTCAAAAGTAGGTCCAATTATGTGTGAAAATGTCTCTTTTCTCAAGAGGGTCCAATTTTCTATGCCATAACCTCTTACAAGCTAAAACCTAGAAAAAAGTAGTCTTTGTAATGTTTTGATTAAGGAGATAGAACCATCAATTTTCCATAAGTTTCATTCAAGGAAACCTTAGTGATCTCAATCTAGGGATGGAATGAGGGAATATATATATATATATATATATATATATATATATATATATATATATATATATATATATATATATATATATATATATATATATATATATATATATATATATATATATATATATATATATATATATATATACATATATATATATATATATATAATAAGGTGTCCTAGGGTGTGATAAAAGATTAAAGAGGGGTTCACCACCAAACAAGGTCTTGGAAAGACTAAAAATGTAAATGATATGCAAGACCTAATGATATGACCTAGAAAATGAACTTAAATCAGAATAACAAACTTGAAAAGTACAAAGGTGTACCTAAAAAATGAAGAGGATTGAATGAGGGTTTGAAATATTAGAAATACTAATTTTTTATGCACACTAGGACTCATATGCCAGTAGGGGCGATTTAGTCCTAGTTTAGGGTTTTGGGCCAAAATCAGAATTTGGAGTTGCTGAATTAGGATCTACAAAAAATTTTATGAGAATAGGTATATTGGGACTCATACACCACAAGTGGTGATTTAGTCCCAGTATTAGGGTTGCTCTTAAATTCTTGTATCCTCTAATGATCTACTGTAACTTTCCTCCTATCAAATCTTCAAGTCTGAACCACTGAATTGCAATCTATAAGTGACTTTCCATGATCTTGCAAGGGAGGTGACAACATTGACAACTTTGCAACTTGAAAAATTTTCTCCAACCATTATCTTCAATGAATATTCAACCTAGATATACAAATCACACATCAGAGAGGGAAAAATGTTTTTTTGTTAGTGGATAAGGGTTTTCCTTGGTCAAACCATGTTTTGGTAATTAATTCTTGAAAAGGATAGATATATAATGAAGGAATGATGAATGAAAAAATACGCAATGTTGCAACTCACCAAACCCTTGAACAAAAATATGCAATATTGTTTGTAATGGCTAGAATAAATGTAGATCTTGACTCTTTCTTGAATGATATAAATCTTGAGTTGAATGGTTACTTGATTCATAAAACCCTACATCACAAATGTTAGCTAAAAAATAAACATGATGCATGATGACTTTAATATGATGCTTGATACTTGAATAGTGCTCCAAAATGCTTGATAATTACTCTTCAATGCTATTGAATTTCTAGAATTCTTGAATGCTTAGATTACACTTGTTCATGAAAATTGCTAGGAGAAAATATGTGAAAGAACCTTGTATTTATACTTGTTTATCCAAAATTTCCCTAAATTACAACACTATGAGTTGACATTAGATCTAGGAGAATAAAAACTTACCAATAGTTTGAATTTAAATTAGGTCTAAGTTAAGTGGGACTCATATGCCATTTGGGGCCTATGAGTTCCATTAGGCTAAGCTAGGGACACATTTTTCAAGAAATGCTTAGTTTCATGTGAAATTCATATTTAGGATTTGAAACTTATGTGGGACCCATACGCCCAAGGTGTGTATGAGTCCCAGATCACTAAATTTGGGCAGTACAATCTAAAATAATTTAATTCTAATTGGTCACTTGATATATGTCAGGATTATCCTTAGAAAGATGCACTAATTAAGGCTTCTAGATGCAAAATAAGGATAAATAAGGCACAAAGAAGCCCAACTGTAGCAGGGAAGGCCCAGGGAAGTGTAAAAAATGTAAAGGGATACATTTTTCTAGACCAAATTTAGCCCCCACTTTAGTGAGAGGAGGAACTTGCTTCAAACTCACACTAAAGTAGACAAACTCGCATCAAGAGGGGTTCAAATGTACCAATGCTAGTAATATAGGATGACAATGATCAAGGGAGATCATCAAGCCCCCAAGATCAATATCCTATGGAAAACCAACATAGGCACAAAAGAAATTGCATGAAAATAATGTAAGGATAAAAAAGAAGGTACAAGCATACACTACCAAAGACAAAAGAGAGAAAGAAAAACAAAAACAAAAGTATTGGATCAAGCTTCGATTATTTGTACCACACTTTGTGGATCAAATCTAAGTTGTTTGTCTAAGAGATTTTACAAGTGGAACATGATGTCCACTATGAAAACCAATTACACACTCAAAAGGGCTAGTGGAACCTTAGGTCATCCACTAGGTGAGCCCCTAGCGAGACACATATGCATGCAACTGGTATGCACTCACACAAATAAGAAGTGAATATGGGAAAGTCACACCTAAGTTTGGCTCCCATACATACAACCAAACCAAAGCTATACCTCCTAATAACTTTGATAAGGTGCCACACAATAGTGAAATTCATGCTTCATGAGGCAAGCAAAGCTTAGTATGCTTGAAATTCATGAACAAATAAGATGGCTCCATAGGAAAGAAAAGTGTGTTATGTAATGTGGTCATATAATAGATGTTGTAAATGAAAAATAGTGTAAGGTATATTCAAAGGAGTTTTTCTTAGTTCACATAAGGTATTAACATAGGGAAAATTGAACCTAATGTCTCCAAGAGAGGACCAATCAATAAATAGAAGATTTGCAACTTAGGGGATGCAGTGTGTCACATCAAGCCACTAAGAGGTATATAATATGCTCAGAGAGATCACGCTCTTGAAGGACGTCACACCCAATGTCACCAAAAAGTGAAAGACACATCGCATGACATAAGAAGACTACCCATTGGAACATGAAATGAAAAGGAATAATGCCAATGTATGCCCCCACTTTAAAGAAATTTCTAAACACCATGTTGAGAGAAATTACTTTAAAGTAGAAAATGATAAATACTAACAATAAAGAGGACATGAGAGCTTATTTGGAAATCCCTATGCCAAGCTCTATGTTTCCAAATAAAGTTAGATCATGAAAAGGGGTTGGGTTACCCCCAAAATGAAACTCCAAACACATGAAGGGATCCATGGATTTGGGGTCAGTATGTCTTTGCTACAATTTTTTCTATAGAGCTTGAAATTGTCATCATTCCCCATATACTCATGGAACAAGAATAATAACACAAAGAGAGTGAAAACAAAGGAAACCCTTTTAGGTCAACATCGAAGATACCTAAATGTATCAATTCCTTGCATCATCCAAAAATGGAAAGCACAAGACAAATGAAAAACATAAAGGAAAATATTTTAGGTCAACATGGAAGAGACCTAAATGTCTTGACACCTTGCATCATCCCCAAAAGGAAAAAAAAAGATGAAGGAAAGATAAAATTGTTATGACATAAAGAAGAATGTAGATATGAACAGATGAATGTCACAAGGAGAAAGACATAAAATAGAACAGTATGAAGGATCACATTACACACATGCAATCACACAAAAGAAACATGAAAAGAAAGAAAAATACTAGTATGACACATGTGAGTGAAACTATAGCAGGTCATTTGCATTCCAAAATTGTTCTTCATATATAGAAGGTGGACGAATAGCCAAAGGGACAATAGCAAGTGTTGAACTAGGATCATCACCAAGTTCAACAATCTTCTGAGGAGAATTATCATGTAAGCTAAGCATAGAAGAGGAAAACATTGTATTCAATTCATTATACACTTCTTCATAAATTTTAGAAACCTCATCATCATCCAAGTTAATCCCAATGGGAGGTCAAATGATAATGTATAAAGAAGGATTTTTCTCCTTTTGCAGTTCTGGTATAGGATCCTTTTGTTGTGGAGAAGTGGGAAACCTATCATGTATTTCTTCAGTCAAGTTTGGATTTTGATTTTATTTGTTGTTTTTTTCATTTAACCTTCGAGAAGGAGTATGATGTCTACACCAACACTCTAGCATTTTTGTTTCTTTTAGTTAAATTTTTAAGTTACTCTTGTGTAGGAGTGGGTTTATCAACCATTGGTTTCTTTGCTTCCCTAGGGGGAGGAATGGAAGGAACCATGGGAGGTTTTCAACCACTTTCTTTTTAGCTTTGTAAACTTTTTTTATCTTAGGAGGCATGATGGGATTGGTTTCATTATCTCTTGGTCTTTTATATGACATAGGAAAAGGATCTATCTTAGGTTGGTATTGGTGGTTTGGAATGTCTTTAGGTTCAATCATGGTTTCCTCAAGGATGATAGGATCAATCATAGGATGAGGAATGTTTGTAAGGGATAATTTTTTTATGCATTTTTCCTTGAAATTTTGATAGGATTTGAAAAATAAGTCTTCTCAAGGTTTAATATCTTCCATAGGCTTGGGCCAAAATAAATCCAATGAAAAATTCCCATGGGAAGAGAGAGGATTAAAGCCACTATGATCTACAGTAAATATTTCATTTCCAAAGGGAAACTTTAAGAATATATGTACAACCAATGGGATGGCTTCCATGGAGCGTAGCCATGTATAACCAAGCTTCAAACAAAATTGGTCCAACTTCGATATGATAAATAATGAGACAAATAATTGTTTCAATCCTATTTTTAAAGGAAGGGTGATTGATCCCATCATAGGGCAAGCGAAACCATTGTGTATGGGCAAGCGAAACCATTATGTGTATTTATCCATTCTTTTGGTTTATCATATGTTTCGTGATAGAGTTCATGCACAAGTAAGAATTCTTCAGTGATCACATTCTCTCCATGGAAAGGATTAATGAATATCCCATTAGTGGGCTTATCATTGATTTAGCTAGCTATGTAAAGAGGACCATCAAGTGCATTTCTAATTATATCTTTAGATTTGAAAGCAATGTCAAGAGAATTTTTATTTTTTCCCTTACGAGGTATAAATTTGATCAATCCATCCATATCATATATAGGATATTGTCATCCATATCCATAGGACCTTGTTCAATAGTATTCATGTTGCCATCATCTATGTCAACATTCATCACATCATCCTTTTTAGTTTCACTATCCTTGACAAATGAAATATTATGATTTGGCATAGGGTTGGTAAATATTTGCAAGTTTTGGTTAGGAGGGGAAACAAACTTATTTCCTTGATCACCAACACCTCCAATTGAAAGTTGGTTGAAAGCAATGATGTCTTGCACAAAATGTTTAAGACACTTACAATGTTCCATGTTGTGTCCATTTTCTTAGTGATAATGACAATAAGAATTAGATCTAAATTTTGGATGTAGAGGTTTATTAGGATCAGGGGTTTTAACAAGAGGAAAAGTGATTATTTTCTATTCTAAAATTTGTGACATTATGTTGTGGAGGGTATCGAGTAAGGGAGTGAATTTCCTAGCTCAAGCCCCAAATGTGAATGGAATTTTCTTCTTTATAGTAGCACTTGGGTTTCAATATGTTGGGTTGGTTGAGGGGGATTGAGTTAAAGGAATCCTTTATTCTATTTTCTAAAAGGTTGATAATTATTTTGAATTGCAGATTTAGACTAGTCAAGTCAGCTAGAGGTGGGTTTTGTTTCATGACTACTAATCGAGTTTTGATAATCATGAAGTGCAGTACACAAGTGTACAAAGGAAGGAAACTTAATCATGGTAAGCTTATCTTGTATCTTAGTTTTCAAGTTTTCAATGAAAATTCGTTGAAGGTGAGGATCAATAATTTTTATGTTGATTTGGGAATAATGCGATTGGTAATGTGAAAAGAAGTTAGTAACTTTTTCATCATCTTTTTTCTTACATCTCATCAAATCGGCTAAGGTCATCTTAGGTGCATCTACAATTGGAAATGGTTTATAAAGGCCTCAAAAATTTCATTGAATGAACAAATTGAGTTATACGGTAACGAGGAAAACCATTCAAAGGTGGTATCCTTCAAGGATCTAGGGAAAAACTTAGCCAAGAGCTTATCTTCAAGAAAAAAGTCACTACATAGGTAGTATAAGTGGAAAAATGGTTAGAAGGATCTCCTTTCCCACCATATTTCTCAAATCTAGGAATCTCTAGACCTTGTGGTATCGAAATTCTCAATATCTCCAAGGATAAAGGATTCCTTTTGACATAAAGTGTAGGTTAGCCATTTTCATTTTGGTGTGTGGTGGAAATTTGATTTTGAAGGGATGAAACATTTTACAAAAGTTGGTTTACAAAGGCATCATTGTTTGTGTTTTGAGATGGAAGTGAATATGGTGGAGGTATATATGTGTTTGAGGGAGTAGTGAATGGAATTCTTATGGGATGTAAAGCCGTAGGAGATATGACATGGGATGCCCTAAAGGTACTAGGACTGCTAACAAAAATACCCAAGGTAGGAATGACATTACTAGTAGGTTGCATTGTTGTTGTAACTTGAGGGTTGATATAGGTAGGAATAGAGGCAATGGTTGTGAGAGGATGAATATGAGTTCCTCCTTGACATTGGATATTGTTTGAAGGTGGAGAAAAAAAATTAATTTTACCAAAAATCTAAGCTAGGTTATGCACAATTTATATTCCTTCTTTAGTTTCAATCATGTGATGAATGTTATCTATGGTAGGGATAGTAGTGGTTGAAATGTTTTTAGTGCTTAGTTGATTTTGTGGTTTGCCAAATCTTCATGAATTTGGATTATTTTTTCTTGGGGAATACTAGCAACCATTGTTTCAACACTTTTCACACTACTTCAAGGAAAAGAGTTTTTAAGGGTATGGTCTATAACCAGTGAGCTAGTGTCAGCACTATTATTGAAAGAGCTAGATAACACAAGATCCATAATGATTGTGCTATCATGGGATGACATGAGTCTCAAAGTTCATCTCACTATAGTATTAGCAATAGGACACCAAGTTGTAAAGCTCATGCAAGGGACAATCAATGAATCCAAGATGCAATGAACACAATATAAATTGTATTCTCTAATTCTAATTCAAATGAAATTAAGCTAGATGTAATGAAATGAATGAAACAAAAATTCAGTAAGCTGAAACATAAATCTAATAAAAACAAACTGAAACACAAAAAATGAGTTTTTAATGCTTAAAAATGCAATTTAAGATCTAACATGGGACTAAATCACCCAAAGGGGCATATGAATCCCAATCAAGGTTTTTGAGGGATTCAAATGCTAATAAAAAGTCAACACAAGATACCTTGAAATCAGGAAGAACCACTTGTATTGGGACTAAATCACCAAGAGGGGTGTATGAGTCCTAGATGAGGGTTTTTTCCAAAATTTTAGAAAATTCTGATTGAATGTTAGGTTTTATATTGAATGATGTTTAGACTAAGTGAAATGATGCAACATGCAAAAATGAATCCTAGATGCACTTTCACTAATGCAAGATTTAGAAACCCTAGATGCAAATTAACTAATGCAAAACCTAATGCAAAGTTAATGCAAGCTAGATCTAGAACTATGATGCACTCCAAATAATAGAATAAAGAGTTCTAAAGGATATGTTCACCAAAATGAAAGCTAGAAAATAGTAGTTGTTATAATATTTTGATTGAGGAGATACAATCACCGATTTTCTATAAAATTCATTCAAGGAAACCTTAGGGATATCAATCTAGGGATGGAATGAGGGAAATATATCTGCAATAAGGTGTCCTATGGTGTGATAAAAGATTAAAGTGGGCTTCACCACCAAGAAAGGGATTGGAAAGACTAGGAATGTAAATGATATGGAAGACCTAATGATATGACCTAGAAAATGAACTTAAATTAGAATTGCAAACTGGAAAATTATAGAGGTGCACTTGGAAAAAGAAGAGGCTTGAATGATGTTCTGAAATCCTAGAAATACCTCTTTTTGATGCACACTAGGACTCATACACCAATAGAGGTGATTTAGTCCCAATTTAGGGTTTCAGGCTGAAATCAGAATCTGGAATTACTGAATCAAGATGTATAGAAAATGCCTAAGAATAGGTATACTAAGAGTCATATGACAAAAGTTACTATTTAGTCCCAGTATTAGGGTTTCTCTAAAATTTTAGTATTCTCTAATGATCTACTATAACTTCCCTCCTATCAAATCTCTGAGTCTAAACCAATGAATTGCAATCTATAGGTGATTTTTTGTGATCTTGGAAGTAAGGTGATAAATTTTCTCAAATCTTTCTCTTCAATGAATCTTCAACCTAGATCTGCAAATCACACATCAAAGAGACAGAAACATGTTGTTTTGTTAGTGTATAGGAGTTTTCCTTGGTTAAACCTTATTTTGGTAATAAAACCTTGAAAAGAATAGAAATATAATGAAGGAGTGATGAATGAACAAATATGCAATGTTGGAACTCACCAAACCCTTAAAAAAATGACTATAATCTTGTGTGTAATGGCTAGCATGAATGTAGATATTGAAACTTTCTTGAATGATATGAATCTTGATGTATGATTGCTTGAAACATAAAATCATACATTATAAATGTTATCTCAAAAACAAACATGATGCATGATGACTTTGATATGATGCTTGATACTTGAATAGTGCTCCAAAATGCTTGATAATCACTCTTGAATGCTCTTGAATTTCTAGAATACTTGAATTCTTAGATCACACATGTTAATTAAAATTGCTAGGAGAAAATATTTAAAATAACCTTGTATTTATACTTTTTTATGCCAAATTTCCTGAAATTGCAACACTACAAATCGACATTAGATCTAAGAGAGTAAAATCTCACCAAGAATTTGTATTTAAATTTGGTCTAAGCTAAGTGAGACTCATATGCTATTTGGGGCATATGAGTCCCATTAGGCTAAGCTTGGGACACATTTTTCAAGAAATGCTTAGTTTAATGTGAAATTCATATTCAAGCCCCAAAACGTAGGTGGGACACATATACCCAAGGTGGCATATGAGTTCTTAATCACTAAATATGGGTCATATAATCTAAAATAATTAATTTTTTTATTGATCACTTGATATATGTCAGGATTATCTTCGAAAAGATGCATTAACTAAGGC
>VDFB02248227.1:0-10097 GCA_007258455.2 Sequoia sempervirens | reverse complement strand
GAATATAAAAATGACTAAAATAGTACTACTATTAACAGCCTTACAATGCACAATCTGCAGATTACAAAGTGTTACAAACTGTTAAACCAAAGCAACCACTGATAGAATGCTGTTCCGACTTATTTGACTTCACAATATTGAGAAAACAACACATGAACCGAACTTCTGGAAGTCTGATATAAAATCAGCAAATCTGGAAACATCAACCAGCAACACAGTAATCCACTAAAAAGCTCATAACTCACTCAAAACCCAACCAAATCACTTGAAACTAGATGCAAACGAAAGCTAGAATGCTGACAATGAAAACCTAACTGAGAAACTACTGACAAACTGTGATATTATATTTTGGCACACTTCGCAAGACAGCCCAGAATGGTACGGCCAAGGAGAAGGGCGATTTTGAGAAGATAAAATCATACACTCAATAATAAAATCTGGAACTCACCAAAGAGGGGCACCCTAGGATGAGGAAGCCATATGTAAAGTACCCATAACCAACAAAAATTCATGCAAAGACTTATGAGCAGATTTCTACTTCAGCCAAACCCTAACCAGCAAATGCAAAACTGACAAAATCTTTGAAATCTTCAACCTTGATGCTCTGTCTGCTTGTCTGGATGAGAAGCAGTCTCTGAAGCCTTAGCTAGATGCTATTTTTCAAGCACGAAACCAAGAGAAATGGCTAGGAGGTATGCATCCCTCGAAGTAACTCTGAAAGTATTTCAGCAGCATAACAGTATGATAGAAAATAAGATAAGAAAATGAAGAGCAACTGCCTCCTTATATAGACCCTTTGAGAGAATCTCAAGAAACCTCTAGAAGGTGCGCCCCACTTCAAGACCTTTTTAGGTTTTTGACTTTGACTTAGCTGCTCCATCAAAAAGGCGTACCTTTTCTTTAGTGATAAAATCACTTTAAAATAAAACATATTCTTCTCCAAAGGTTGGCGTCCAATTTCTCTTAAGCAATTATTCACTTTAGAGATATTAAAATATTTCCCCATGAGATGACCACCCTCAAAGTCCCCCTTTTTAAAACAACTTAAAGTCCTATTACTAAGACAAGGGGTTATTTTATAAAATAAAACATTATTAACTTTAAATGACTTATTTCTCCAAAATGAACCCCTTAAGCCAAAAATTAGAATTACCCAATGAACTGCTAGAAAAGGAAAGCTTGCTGAGCTGATGCTGACTTGACCACTGCTAAAAATAGAATTTACTAAAAATAGTAAATTCGGAAAGTTGCTCGGATCAAAGTGCATGTGACACCATTGCGAAGCTTTCTGAAAACCCAGAAAGAATCCGCAATCCAAAATCCTCGACTCCAAGCTGTAGCCGTCATAACTTACTAAAAATAGTAAGTCCGAAAAAGTTGCCCGACGCAGTTGCAAGTCATACCTCTGCGAAGCTCTCTGAAAACCCAGAAGGAATCCAGAATCCAAACAACCAAACTCCAACAAGCAAAACCCTGAATCTTCAAGAGAACCCATCAAACAGCCGAAAACCCTAATTCTGCCACTAACCAGCCGACAGCACACTGGGGATAGGCTACCAATCACTGAAAAGTGAAGTGCTAAAAACGGGGACATTCATCCTTAAAACCAGCTTGCTGGTCCGTTAAATCAGCAATGTCATCACTCTCATAAAACCACTCCATTTGTCTATTTGTACCCTTAGGCTTAAGAGGACAATTGTGGTTTTGGTCATAAGGAGCTTTGCAATAGAAACTTAGCTTCCTCCTACGCAAATCATTTATTGTCTCTCGGTCCAAAGGAGCTGCAAACTTCCTCTTTTCATCAACTTTTTCTGATTCCTTAGGTTCTAATTTGCTATCACTATAGGATGAAGATGCTTCTGCATTTGAAGTGAACTTACCACGTGAAGCTGTAAGTTCCATGCTACGAGCTTTTCTCATAGCTTCATGCAAGGTAGGTGGATCGAATGCCTTGATCCAACCTTTCATTGGCTCATGGAGACCTTCTACAAATAGAATGACAAGTCTCCTCTCTGAGATTTAGGTAACCATAACCGAGAGCTTTTGAAACTCACCAATATAAGACTCCAAGCTACCCAACTGCTGCAACTGAGCAAGGTCTCTGAAGTAAAGTTCTGGATCACGCCTGTCAAACCTCTCAACCAATCTGTCAGTGAATTCCTGGTAAGAAGTGATCCTATCATGATGGAGTGTGACCATGCCATGGTGCCACCAGTCATGTGCGACGCCATCCAGGTGAAGTGCTGCAAATCTTATGGCATCCTCTTCTGCCATTGGACGTAGTGTCAAAAAAGTGTCTAGTTTGCTCACCTAGGCTCGAGCTATGACTTTGCCACTGCCATCAAAATTAGTTAAAGTAAGTTTGTTGGTAGCCTGCCTTAGATCATTATACCTGTTTTCAGGCCTCCTATCTGTCCAGTTCCTGCCATGCTCTCTTTTCTGGCTTAGAAATCTGTCGAAGTTAAGGTGATCCTTAACTCTTTGGGGGCAAAGCATCCCACTCATCATGCTGTGTCATGATGTTATCTACAAAATTCACATCACCTCTCTCAGCCACATTCTCCTCAACAGGATCATTTCTGATAAATGTTGGCCGAGTAGGTGCGTACTGAAGTAACTGTCCTCTGTCTATCTCCATGTACACTACCTTCTTGATCCGGATCTCGATTCGGCATTCTCTGAATGCTCAAATTCTGGACGTTGGTACTTAGCTGCTGGAGGATGTTCGCCACCTGTTCCTGTCCTGCAACAAGGCCTCTCAGTACATCTCTGGCCTCCCTGTCCTCTTCATTGAGACGATTCCTATGAGAACCTTCACCTTCCCTGTCAGCCATGTTATCAAGGTCTAATTCTTCTTCCTGTTCATCAAATGGAAATGCTGGAAATGGTTCGAAGGCACTTCTTTGAACACCAGGACCCCTGCGTGAGTAGTACCTGTCAAACCTGTTCTGGTGTGACCACATAGAAGCTGCTAACCCTACAGGCTGGCAGGATCAGAGCTCTGATACCACTGTGATGAGCCCGACTGGCTCACTACTAAACCACTGTCTTTTTCTTAAGTTTATTTGTGTTTTACTTAGTTTTTTAGAGAAAGTTTGTAGACAGAAGAGAAGGTGCGCATCATATTAAAGCTTATAAAATTGCAATATAGACATATTCTGATCAACATATGTAATAGATGTTATTTTGCAATACGTACAATGAGATTACAAATGAATCACATACCCAAAATGCTCCAGAATAATTAAATAAGGAAATAAATCTAGTTTGCCAGCCGGAATTGATGAAAACTGACAAAGAAGCACGCCCAAGCTCTAGATTTGATTTCTCCCTTTCCAAAACAGGATACAAACCCTTAAGAAAGGTAGACGCCAAGAATTAATCACATTCAGGAGCCAAAGAGAAGGCGTTTCTGCTTCAAGCTCACACACCCAACTTTCAAGAAGGCACAAAATTCAATGCAAATGGTACGGCCAAGGAGAAAGAGCTGAAGAAACATTGCTAGAGCCACAAATCTGCTGAAGAGGACGCCACAAGTGAAGAACCTCCTTTCTTATTGCAAACAATTGAAAACCTGTACAAGTACTCTGATTGAAACATGTAGAACCTCTGAATGAATCTCTCAATTGCACTGATTCGACTGGTCTCTCACAGTCTCAAAAATGCTCAACATCGAAGAGGAATCATTCTCCAATGGAAATATTGCTCAAACCCTGATCACAGAGGAAGGCATAGGAAAAATATCCAAGGAAAAGTTGAAATAATCAAGAATGATGTTCTCATTGCCCAAAATGCCTTATATACCAAAAGGCACGCATTTCAAGAAAAGGACGCACTTTCCTTCATTTAAATCTTTTAAAATATCATTAAGTCCCTTTCAATAGTTATGAACTTAATATTTGGCGCCCACTAAAATGATTAAGTGATTTAATTTTAAATCACCCTTTTTATGAATATTTAAGTGATATAAAAGGGATAAAGTCAATTTGACTTTATAATAAAATAATAAGTTAATTAATAACTTAAATCACTTAAATAAGCATAACTTCCTCAAATCTCCATAGAATTCTGTGCCGTCAGAAGCTGTCAACTCCTGAACTGCCAAGGCTTGCAATGAGCCAATCCCTGAACTCTGAAAATGAGAACGACCAAGCTCTCAAATAATGCCACTGACCGTCTAACCCAACCTGTTAGCCTACGAGAGTTTGAGTAATAGGCTAACCACCATCAAACATGATCATGCCGAAAAAGGGGACATTATAGAAGACTTGCTATTTATAGTAACTGCTTGATTTCAGAATTTCTACAACTCCGTTTAACTTGAAATTTGACTGACGTGATCCTCATGGGTTGACTGGCCTATTCATACTAGTGTCTCGAGCTGACCTGCTATTTATAGCGGGTTTCAGAAGTGACTTACTATAAATAGTAAGTGCTCAGATTGCTTTCAAACTTTACCAGTGGATTGCTTGAAAGATATTGATCGTAATGGGATACATCAGTTTTCGGAGATTCTGGCATTTGACCCTTCATTTTGGGTCCCGAAGCTGGAAACCCTAATCTGACTTGCATGTGGCTTAAACGATCTCCTTTTGACCCTGTTTCTGTTGCATGTCACTCTATTCTCGATACTCAAGTGTTGGGTAGCTGCCGGAGCGATCCTGCTAAAAATAGTAAGTGTATGAAAAAGTGACCAATCAGCTGCCAGGTGCGTTTGCATGTCACACTGCTCGAGAGATCTCAAAAAACCCAGAAAAACCCGACAAATTTGTTTGCATGAGAGCACTGGCTAAAAATAGCAAGTTCTTGAAAATTGACCAACTTTGCTTGCATGTTACCTCGTTGCGTAGCTCTTGAAAAACCCATAAAGAATAACCTGACATGTATCGAAAAATCCTGCATGCAAACTCTATAAACAACCTCTGAAGGCAACACTGCTAAAAGGTCCAAGTCCCGACTTGCATGTTACATCACTGCGAAGCTCCTGAAAAACCCACAAAGAATATCCAGACATGTGCTGAAGACTCCAACATGCAAACCCTAAAAACAGCCTCCGAAGGCAGCACTGCTAAAAGTTATCACCTCATCTTGCATGTCATATCATCGTGAAGGTCTCGAAAAACCCAGAAAGATTCTCCAGACATGCATTGAAAAAGCACACATGCAAAACCTAAAAGTAGCTTGTGAAGGCCGGACTACTAAAAATAGCAAGTGGTTAGATTCTGCTCAAAATTCGCAGGCAGATTGCTTGATGTGTTCTAGACGCAGTGTCAAGCTCAGACTTAAATTTGCTTACTCAAATCAACCTCAACTTGGCATGAAGAAAGCAAACCCTAATTCAGGTGGGCACATCCCCAGAAAGATAGACAAAACAATAGGAGACAATAGGAAAACCAACCAAAATCAAGCCAAAAGACCCAAACAAAGCAAAAATTAGGGGGGTCCCCATTTGCAATGGGGCGATGTGTGAAAAGGGTCATGTTGTGACTTTTTCACACATCGCCCCATTCGAATAAGGGACCCCCCTCCCTTTCCCGTTCCGGTCTTTTGGCTTGGGCTCTCTCTCTCTCTCTCTCTGTCTTTTTTTTGGTGTCCGTCTCTCCGGGGGTTGTGTCGTCATTGAGCTTAAGCGTGAAAATATTGGCCAAGTCTAAAATTAGGGTTTCATCTTTTCTGGTCAATTCAAGGTCAAGTAAAGTCGGTAAATTGAAAATTAAACTTAACGTTGTTATCAGCAGGCATCCAACAGGTTTCCAGCCAAATTTCATCAGATTCCGAGATACTTACTATTTTTAGTAAGTCTGCAATTCCAGGCAATTTGTCAGCGTTTTTGAGATTCCGATCATCACCTGACATTGAGTACATGTTGCTTGCATGCCAAATTTGAGCAAAAGTGGACAACTTACTATTTTTAGCAGTCCGGCTTCCAGGGCAAATTTCAGGGTCCAGATGCAGAGATTTTCTTTGCATGTCTGGATATTCCTTCTGGGTTTTTCGAGACCTTAGCGATGATATAACATGCAAGGCCGGTGACCACTTCGGGATTGACCTTAGAGGCTATTTTTAGGGTTGCATGTGAGGCTTTTCTTTGCATGTTAGGTGATTCACGATGGGTTTTGAGCTGGCGATGGTGTGACGACATGCAAGTAAAGGATTCTCCTCGATGGGAACTTGCTATTTTTAGCCGAGGTGTCGGCGGCCGCCACCAGTTGATTCAGTGATCCGCGGTGCCGCAAAAACGAGAGCAAACGGAGATCTTTTGATACGCATGCAATGCAAATTAGGGTTTCCAGCTTCGGAGCCTAAAAATAGGCATCAAAAGTCAAAATCTTCAAAAACCGATGTAAACCACTGCGATCAGCGTTCTTCAAGCTATCTGCTGGTGAAATTTCAGGTCAAGCGGAGCACTTACTATTTTTAGTAAGTCAAACTGGAAACTGGCTAAAAATAGTAAATCAGTTGCATGCATCAGTGTCGGCAGCAAGGTCACGTGGTGAGGATCGCCTCATCCGAATTTCAACTCGATTGGAGCTTGGGAGCTATCAGAATCAAGAGCTTACTATTTTTAGTAAGCCACCCTCAGAAACAGGCTATAAATAGCAGGGTGACTAAACGTTGCAGTGTCGACAGGTTGAAAAGGTTATGAAGAAGCTGTGTTTAAAATTTCAGGCCATTCCGAGCTTCAGAGGCGCGAATACAGAGAGCTTACTATAAATAGCAGGGCACGTAAGCTGGCGAGGATGATGAAATTTGTCTAAGTCTGGAGTCTCGTCCAGCAGGCATGGCAAAATGCGCCCAACTCAGCTAGGGGCGTAGAAAATTTTTCAAGATGCAAGTTCATCCTTCACACAGGGCAAAATGCGCCCAAGACAGGAAAGTCAAAAGAAAGTCAACGAAATTTCATCCTGCTCAGGGGTCCAAATGCGCCCAAGAAGGAAGAGGGAAAAGTGAAAAAATTTCTAAGGCATGAAAAATCCGCCTCACCCTTCAAAATGCGCCCATCCTGCAGCAGGGGTAAAATGCGCCCAAAAGACAGGGTGGTCAAAGCAAAGTCAAACGTTTTCATCCACCAACAAGAGCAAAATGCGCCCAGATTACAAGCTTATCCTGTAGCAGGGGCAAAATGCGCCCAAAGTCATGCATGTGAAGACGAAATTTGGAAGCTGAAGAGTCACTCCTGAGGCGTTGGAAAAGTTCATCCACCAGACACATCAAAATGCGCTCAAGGGGAGAGAAAGTCAACAAGGTCAAAGAATCTCGTCCTCCTCACCCTCCTAAATGCGCCCAAATGAGCTCACATGAGGACAAAAACAAGAAGTTGAAAGGTCATCCTCCTCCTACAAGGAAATGCGCCCATGTTTGGAAGGTAAAAGGTGAATGAAGGTGGTAAGTAAGGTAAAAATGTTATCTAGGCGTGGTGAATTCAAGGTAAAATCCAAGGCGTTATTCCCCTCCACACTAAGAATGTGCCAAGGGTGGTGAAGGCAAGGTGGTAGGTTAGGCGTTCAAAGTGATCAAGGTATGTGTGGCGTGATTTTTTTTAAATATCCTCCCAAAGTGTGATATGCGCCTAAGGTTATGGGTGTTGGAGATTTTTTTCCTAAGGCGTTGAGGGTGATATAAGGTGTTAGAAAATATTCCAAGGTGTGGAATAAAATGCTAGGTAAAGTGTGCGCCTAGAGCAAGGGAGTTATAAGGTGTTGGAAAATTTTTCAAAGGCATTTCAAGGCGTTGAGAATAAAATGAAGTGTGCTAAGCGCTCAGGGGAGGAAATGAAATATTTTCTAAGTGTTAAATTTATCTAAGGCGTTGGGCTTTTTGAATGAATATTTTCCAAGTGATGAGGTAAAGATAAAATGTGCAAGGCGTGCTTGATGAATGTAAAATTTCTAAATGAAGTTGATAAAAAAAAAATCCCTCTCCACTGGCGGTCAACAAATTTTTCTAAGGCAAGATTTCAAAGATGATTTTAAAATATTTCCTAAGGCAAATTTATTTTCCTTGGAAAATACGCCTAGAGCTCCAAGTTGATGAAATTTCTCAGAGCGCGAACAACTTTTCTCAGTGATGAAATCCAGAGATGATGATATTGCAAGGAGATCCATTTTTCTTCAAGAAGTCAGGGCAACGCAGAGTGATCACAGGCGAAGAACGAGTTTAAATGATGGAAATGATATTTTTTCTAACGTTCAAAATTCGAAAAATTAAATGAACCCGTTCGTTGGGTACCCATGAATTCGAGACATTCTGACGAAAATTTGCTTCTGGGTACTGAATGTTCGTGATGATGAATGGATTTCTAAATCTTTCAAGCTTCGCCGACACCTTTTCAGTAGGGAATTTGATCAGTGCCTAAGTTATGAATTTTCCTAAGGGAGAATTTTAAATTTTCTAAGGCAAATTCAAATAAAATAAGTTTTCAAAATGAATTTTCTTCGAATGATGAATCTGAAAGGAGTTGCCTAGATAAGTTTGTTTAAATTCTTCAAGGATGAATTTTCCAAAGCAGATGATGAAGTTAAAAAGTTCGAATTTAAGTGACAGAGCTCCGGCTGGTGGATTCAAAAATGGTGAATTTAAATTTAATTTTCGAAACAAATTCAAAGGCGCCAGTCAAAGTCAAGTTTCTAGAAGAATAATATTCCCGACGACTGGAGACAAGTGTCAGAAGCACCAGAGAGGGAAAATTTCGAATTCTTGAAGTGGAGTAGTGGAGTTTAATGGCACTGGCTAAAATTAACTTCTTCTAGAATTCGAATTTTAGCTATAAAATGGAGAAGCTTTTCACTCACTTTCACAACTGGAAAAGGCGAATTTGCTAAGGCAAAGTGAGCTTGGAGAGGTTTGAATTTTGCTGAGAGGTTGAACTTGTTGAAGAAGACGTCTTGAGGCTTGAGAGTTGCCATTTGAGGGACGTCCTTGCTGAGGTTGCTAGAGGCTTGAGGAAGGTACGCCATTGCTGACTAAGGAGGTGTTTGCTGCAATTTGAAGTTGCTTGAAAAAGGTACGGCTTTGTGGCTGAAATTTGATTTGCTTGAATTATAGAAGCTTAAAAAGGTACGCCATTGCTGAAAGATTGAAAAGTACGGCCTTGCTGGCATTAAAGTTTGAAATCTGATTCGTTGAGCTTAGTTGAAGTTGCCTGTGGGACGCCTTGTATTGAGTTGAAATGTTGAGAACTCAAAAATACGAAAATGCTAGTTTGTGAGATTGCTAGTTGATAGTCTGAAGTGCAAAGTTAAGAAGTTCGCTATGTGCTGATTGCTGGTTTGAAGTGCAAGGATATAGAAGTTTAAAATTTGCTGATTGCTGATACGAAGTGGTTGAGGTTCAATTTGCTGATTGCTGGTTGAAGTAAAATCATCGGAGTTCACTGAGAAATCTGTTCTAAGTGTCGGAATTTGAACTTATTCAAGAGAAGAGGCTGAGGTTTGCAAACGTGAAAGATATTGCAGCCTCTGGAATTTAACTGCAGCCCCGGTATCATGTCTTATTTTATTAAATCTGATTGCTGATGAAATGTTTGTTATGTTGCAGATGGCTGAAGCGAGGACAACCGGAAAGGACAATGGTGCCTCCCGACAGGCTACGATCAAGAAGCTGAGCAAAACGTTCATGCCGGAATCGAAGTTTATTTCAAAGTTGGGCAAGTTGACGGACACGAACTTGGGCTCTGTCAACTTGGAAACATTCAAGAACAGGCTATTTGGAATTGGAAGTCATCGGGCGTCGGTCACTTCGCACAACATCGTCCGAAGTGGGTTATATGCAGCAGCTGGTTTTCCGCCATCTATTCAGTGTTCGGAGTTGATTATGGAGTGCGCCTAACCGTTAATGAAAGAACACCGGTCGACATGTCACCAGATGGCCAAGTACTTGCCAATCTCACTCCGGCAGCCATTGGTGAAGCTTTTGGGATCCCGGTGCATAGAAACATGATCTACAAGTCCAGGGAGCGAGCGGAGCGTATGTATGCTTCTGCTTTTGAACGGTGCATGGATACAATTAACACTCACTGGATGAGCACTCCGAAGCCGTCTCGTACGAAGCTGCCGAAGCAGATCATAGCAGAGGACTTGAAGCAGGAATATTGTGAT
>VDFB02248225.1:0-13931 GCA_007258455.2 Sequoia sempervirens | reverse complement strand
GACATTATGAGGAAGATTAGAAGTTATGCAAAGAAGCATTCTGAGCAGAAGGCATAATTTGAACCTATAAAGGAAAAGCAACCTGAATGGGTCAGAAAACATTCTGAATCAAGTAAGCCTATTGATTCCCATCCTAATGTATCTCCTACTTTTCATGTTGGTATAAGTAGTGCTAGTGTCCATGAGGAAGGACATAATGTTCAAGAGTCTAACATAGACCAGGGAAGTTTTCCAATAGAAGAAGTTTTTGATAGTGAGCTAAATATCTCAAGAGAGGAGGATAGGTGGGAGTTTTGGGAAAATAATAAGAAGTTCTCTGAGTCTTCAACCCTATAATTGGTTCCATTTTCAATGGAAAAAATTTAAGCCATGAGGTAAATCCCTTGATGAGCCAGTCCACTTTTCTCTTAAGGAAGACCCTGTCGACCAACTTTACTTTACTCCTACCCTAAGTGAACATGGGGATATTCTGGGAAATGAGGAAGATATAGATAATGACATGAAATCCATTGAAGAAGAGGAGTTAAGATTCCAAGAACAAGAAGAAAAAAGAAAGAAAGAGTTGAAAGAAAAGGAAGATAGGATTAGAGCTAAGCAACTTGAGAGAGATGCTAGAAGGAAAAATTTGGAGAAAATGAGAGAAGAGGCTGCAAGGCATAGAACCTTTGAGGAAAATCTTTCTAAAATGACTAATGATATTCCTGGAGCAACAATCTCAATGGGAACTTCAGCTACTAATACTTATACAATGTCTGTCTCAACCACTAGAGCCTTAGATTCTCCTATTATTACTAAGAAAACATCATTTGTAGATCATGGAAAGAGATCCATTGACCAACCCAAGAAAACTATATTCAAAACCAATGATAAAACCAATACTTCATCTATTTAAATCCCCACAAATAAAGCCAAAGTTGATCCGACCCCATCTGATGCATCTCCAAATCCTGAGATATTCAGGTTACAGTTGGAAAGTGAAAAGCTGAGAGAAGATTTGAAGAAAGCTGAAATAATAGCTTCCAACGTAGAAATGGAAAGGAAGATTGCATTCCTTCAAATGACCACCCATATTCCAGAGGCTTCAAGCTCTGGAAACACTGATGGTGAGTTGAAAAAGAAGAAATCTAATGGAAACAATCTTGGTAGAAGTGGTGGTGGAGATGGAGGTGGTGGTGGAGGAAAGAACAAGAATGATAAGTCTTATTTTGAAGATGATGAAGGAGGTAAGAAAGGAGGAGGTGATGGTGAAAGTGGAAAGGAAAAGGATGGCAGTCACTTTGATAGCAAGAAATACGATGAACACAAAGATGATCATAGGGATAGACATACTAGGAGGCCACTACAAGTAGATAGATACCAGCAGTTGTGTTTCACTAGAATACCTGGCTAACCTAAACCATTTCATAAAGATTTCAGGCTTGCTCTAGTCAAATTCTTTGGAAATAATGCTCTAAGTGGTGAATACCACCTCAAAGAATTCGTTAATGTTATGGATGATTTTGAGGTGGAAGCAAAAGATGTCATGATGAAGTTATTCATGTAGTCTCTCATTGAGGATGCAAGAGAGTGGTACATGAGTTTACCTGCTGAGAGCATTGGCTCTTGGGAGGAGTTCAAAAGGGTTTTTAGAGAACAATATGGTGACAAGACTAATTCAATTTTTCTATTGAATCAATTAAATAATATTGTAAAAGGATCTAATGAATTTGTTGTTGAGTTTAATACAAGGTTCCAAAAAGCTAGAAAAAGGTTACTGGCCTAATTTCTAAATGACGCGCGCTTTGTAAATTACTCCAATGCCAGATGCAAAAATGAGTTATTGTTTGCTAGATGTTGCCCCTTAATCTGAAGAAGCTTTAAGATAAAATAACATATTGAAAAGACACAAAACAACTGCAAAGTTGAATAAGAGGATTACTGGAAATTTTCGTTCAAAAGGGAAGCAAAGTGAGCTGAAAACTGTATGGGGAACAATTACATGCCGAGATATAGCCTAGAAAAAATATCAATGATAAAACCTGGGAAATAAAAGAGAAACCTAAAAATTACCAAAGGAATGAAAGACCCCCTAGGTTGCAAGACCACCTATACAATACCAATTGGTATAAAGGGAAGCCTGTCTCAAATAATCAAAGAAATACCCAAAAAAAAGTTCCTCCAACCTATCTGCAAAATAATTCAGGAAATTTTGTTGAGCATACTCCTTGGTGTATGACTTGCCAAATTCCACATTCATCGTAGCAGTGTGCAGTAGCATGGATGGTGGAAGTAGAAGATAACATACTGGAGGAGTTTGATCAATAGGATCAAGAGGAGGAGGATGTACTTATGATTATGGGTGATTCTAATATTGCCTACAATGAATGCTCTTTTGATGGAGATTCTTATGAAGTAGATGTTGACAATCATAGGAAAATTTCTAATGCATGTCATCAACAAGTTCTTTATGTTGAGGATGACACTAGTGATGTTGAGGATTACAATTTGGAGGCGATTGAAGATGGTGTCTCATTAAGAAGACCTTCTGAGGAAGAAATTGCAAAATACATTGTGGTCTTAGTTTCTCAAGCTAGGAGTTCCTATCACTTAAGGAATATAACTGTTGGAGGTGAACAAAGTAATCCTGTTGGTCTGTTCATCAAGGAACAAAATACTAAGAGAAAATAACATGAACCTGATGAAGGAATAGAAGCTGTCAAAGATAAAGAAGGCAAGGGAGATAAAATTTGGGCCAAGAGAACATGCAAGTCAAAAGCTACTCCTAGACACAAATTTTCTGCTGAAAAATCAAAGACACAAAAGCAAGTTCCTAAAGCCATAAGGAAGGATGCTAAACACAAGGTTGAAGCTCCACCAGAAATCAATAGAGATATAATAGCAATGAACACGATATGCCTTCAACTGAATTTCCCAAGTATACTCCTATTGACATGTTTCAGTTACTTAGCCAAGTTAAATTGTCTGTACCTTTTCTTGAAATGATGAGGACAGAGGAACATACAAAAGAGGCAGTGGCCCTTATCATCGGTGTTACTATAGCTAGTAATGATTTAGTGGAACCCACTCCTTTTAAACTAAGTGAAAAGAACAAGAAAGGTAAGGAAGTTGAAGGAGTAATTACTGAGATTCCCCACATTTTTCTTGGAAGTTTTGTGAACACTTGTCTAGATAAGATAGATCCATTTTTTATTACCTTGATAGTTGGGGGAAATTTCATAAAGAATTGTATTATTGACTCTGGCACATCAAACAATATCATTCCAGTTAAAATCATGGATGCATTAGGGTTAAAGGTTGATAGCACTCATGGTAAGTGTTATGCCATGGATACTAGAGAGGCTCCTATGGTAGGTGTAATAAATGAGCTTCCATATAGATTAGCAGCTTTCCCTAATAAAGAGTTTAAAATAAGTGTGGTAGTGGTTGATATCCCACCTAATTATGGAATGTTATTATCACAAAAATGGAGTGCATCTATGGGAGGTAGTATGCAGTGTGACATGTCTTATGCCACATTTCCCATCGATGGTAGGAATTTCCAAGTAATGAGAGAATCTAGGGTTCCACATATGTTGGAACATGTTATTGAATATGACACAATTCTTTTCATAGATACCAACATTGGTGGGTTCAAGGTAGAAGAAGCACCAAGAGAGATTGAAATATGTCCTACACCTATAGAAAATGAAGTTTTAAGAATTTTTGATAAAGGACTATGGAAAATGTACTTTGATGGTGCAAGCTCTAAAGAAGGATCTAGTGTAGGGATTTTATTAGTATCACCTATTGGAAATACTTATAAGTTCTCTTTTATATTATCTTTTGTCTATACAAATAATGTAGTAGAATATGAAGCCTTGTTATTGGGATTGAGACTTGCTGAAAAACATGGAATTAGAAAGCTAATGGTAATTGGTGACTCCAAGCTTTTAATATCCTAAGTAAGAGCTAAGAATGCTTGCAAAAATAATAGATTGAGGCAATACTAGAATGTTGACTGGGATTCCATTGAACAATTTGATGCTTTTGGAATTGACTAGATGGAGAGAGGACATAATAGAGTGGTTGATCTATTGGCTAATATTGCATTGAGACCTGATGATATAACTTTCATAGGAATTTCAAAGGTTGAGATACAAACAAGGCCCTCTATCCCTAACAATGTATACAATTGGAAGATTTTTAATGATGATGAAGATATCCTTAGATTCCTAAAATGTGTTGATAAATATGAACACTAGGAGATTGATTTTAATGGATTTGTAGAGAATACTGATGGAAAAGGCACAGTGTTTGGAAAAGAGGTCATCCAATTAAAAAAAAAAATTCCCTAAAGGCCTTGTGGCTCTTGAAAGGGTCTTTGATAGTCAAGATACCAGTAAGGCCAAAACAACTACTGCTCACCCAAAGGACCTAGAAGAAGTGAATTTGGGAACTAAAAATGCCCCAAAGAAGGTCTATATAGGAAAGAGGATGAAGCCAAAGGTAAAGGAAATGCTAGTTTCCTTGCTTAGAAAATATAGGAATGTCTTTGCTTGGTCATACGATGACTTGAAAGTTTACAAGGATGAACTGTTTCAACATGAAATTCCTTTAAAAAAGGATGCAAAACCCTTCAGGAAAAAAGCAAAGAACAATTAATCCTACTTTATCTCCACAAGAGGATTTGATAAAGTTGAGGGAGGTTGGTATTATAAAACCCATTAGACATTCTTCATGGGTATCTAATTTGGTACCAATGAGGAAAAAGAATGGTGACATAAGAGTGTGTCAATTTCAGGAACTTGAATGTATCCTCATTAAAGGACAGCTATACCTTACCAAACATGGAGGCCATGTTACAAAAGATAACTGGATATGAGCTATTGTCAATGATGGACAGTTTCTCAAGATATAATCAAGTAAAAGTGAAGGAGTTTGAGTAGTACAAGATTGCATTTACTACTCCTTGGGGTACCTATGTATATGTAAGGATTCCTTTTGGCTTAACAAATGCTGGTGCCACTTTTCAAAGAGCTATGGATGTAGCTTTCTCAGATTTTATTGATTTATTTATGGTTGTAGATAAAGATGACCTAACCACTTATACTAAGAAAGAAGATGATCATTACATGCATTTAGAGAAAGTTTTTATTGGGTCACTAGAATATGGAATATCTTTGAATCTAAAGAAATGTGCCTTTGGGGTCACCGAGGGAAAACTACTAGGGCATATTGTGTCCAAGGAAGGAGTAAGGATAGACTCTAAAAGAGTAAGAGTTATTGAAAATATTCCCTAGCCGAAAAATGTCAAGGGTATCCAGTCATTTTTTGGGTAAATAAATTTTTTGAGAAGATTTGTAACCAATTTTGAAAAACTTACAAGACCTATTTCCAAAATGCTGAAGAAGGGTGAAAAGGTACTTTGGAGTGAAGAGCCTAGTCAAGCTTTCAAGCAGATAAAACAAGCTATTAAAGAGGCTCCAATTTTGAAGTCTCTTGACTTCACTAAACCAATGCACATTTTCTCTTTTGCTTCTTTTCATACTATTGATGTTGTTTTACTATAGAAAAATGAGCAAGGTTTTGAACAATCAATTTCATTCTTTAGAAAGTATTTACAAGCTACATAATTGAAATATGACACTACTAAGAAACAAGCGTATGCTTTGGTAAAGGTTGTAAAGAATTTCAAAACTTACTTACAAGGGGCTACAATTATATCTTTTATACCAAGTGCAGCTATGAAGGACATTTTTACTCAGCAAGAGACAACAGGTAGAAGGTGTAGATGGATCAACAAGATCCAAGAATTTAACATTGAAGTTTAAATTACCAAATTATTAATAGGACAAGGCCTAGCCAAGTTAATGGAAAAGGAGAATTTGGAAGCAAATCAAGTTAATTAGGCTGAAATAATTGATGTTGTACCTCTCTGTGATATGCAAACATGTGGATGGTATAGAGGAATTTCTAGTATTTACAAACTTTGCAATGTCCTACTAATATGGTTGACAATGAAAAAAGAACATTGAAATTGCATGCTATCAAATATGTGATTATTATTGACAATGAGTTATGGTGGAGAAGCTTGGATGGAGTACTTCTGCAGTGTGTAGATGGAAAACAAGCATTGGAACTTCTACAGGAAATGCATAATGGAGTATGTGGTGGTCATTACAAGACAAAGAATACAACACATAAGATTTTAAGAGTTGGATTCTGGTGGCCCATTATTTTTAAAGATGCTCACAAGTTTGTTAAAACTTGTGATGCCTGTCAATGATTCTTAGGAAAATTGAAATTTTCAAGAAATTTACCACTCAAACATATGATGGTTGAAGCCCTTTTCCAACAATGGGGAATTGATTTCATTGGGGAAATAATAGAAAAATCTAGTTGAGGTCACTCATGGATTCTTGTTACCACTGATTATTTTACAAAATGGGTGGAAGAAATACCTACAAAGAAGGCAACAAGCATGGTGGTAGTTGATTTTCTATTGAATAACATTCTTATCAGATTTGGAGTCCCTCAGAGAATTATCTCAGACAATGCTATGTGTTTTAGGTCAGATGAGTTCAAAGACTTTTGTGAAAGACATGGAATTCAGGTTTATTATTCTTCACCTTACCATCCTCAAGGAAATGATCAAGCTGAGTCTAGTAATAAGAACTTGATGAAGATAATCAAGAGAATTATGGAGAAGAAAAAAAATCCTGGGATTCAAAATGAAAACTGGCACTCTGGGAAGATAGAGTGATTGTGAAAAAGGCTACTCGTTATTTTCCATTTGGCTTAGTATATGGTCTAGAGGAAAGATTGCCACATAATAACCTACTCAAAATGTACAAGTTTGTGCAGGAATATGATGAAGAAATCTATGATGATATGCAACATAGGATAAATAATTTGGTGCAGTTGGATGAGTCTAGGAGGGAAGCTCAAGCTAAAAACTTAAAGATCCAATTGTAGATTAAGAACTTATATGATAGAAAAGCTTCTCCCAGGAAGTTTGAAGTTAATAGCATGGTGTTAGCCTAGAATACAAGAGCTCAGGATAAGGGAAAACATGGAAAATTTGAAGCATTATGGATTGGCCATTATTTGATAGTCAGCACTCACGAAGAAGATTCATATTTTCTTCAGAGCCTGATAGGTGAAATTTTTGAACTACCAGTGCATGGGAAGTTCTTAAAGCCATACTTCTCCTGAGTATGTTATCTTCCATGTACGTTCTATTTTGTATATTATGTATATAGGTGTGTTTTCTTTTTGTTTTGCTTTGGGTCTTGCCACCTTGTCTGGGTAGTTCCCCGATTTTGGTTCTTTGGTTTTAATCCACATTTTGGTTTTCTTCAACCTAAGATTCTTGAGATCTTATCATGCCTGCAAGATGCATAAATCCCCAATCGGAGCCACTGATGGAACCTTAATTCTCATTTCCCTTCTTAAACTCTTATTGCATTTAAGAAATTTTTAGGATTTGTTTCCTTGAAATCACTAGAGCGTTCTATTTTTCTATTGACTCCTTATTGCCCACTGCAAGTCACTGTTTAAAAAATTTTTATCAGGCAACTAGTTCCCTCATCATGGGTCCACAAAACTTTGGTATAATTATTTTGGGGTTCTTAAGTATTTTTCTATCTATCGTATCATCCTAGGAAGTCCCCTCCATTAAAACAACTTATGAGCACATGCCTAAAATTTTTCACTTAAGTTCAATCAACCTTATGTCCTTATTGCTCATCAATGATCACTTTTGAAATATATGTTTTAAATCAACAATGAGTGATGAGGTGATATCTCTTTGATATCGCTCATCATGAATTTTTCCTTGAACTCCTGATTGCAAATAGCGATGAGCAAGGTTCTTAAGGAATCATTTATCACTGATGATTTTTGATTTCTTAAAGTTGTAATAGCGATAAGCGATGACCTCTAAATTTATGATCATAGTTTCATTGCTCATCGCCAATATGTTACGAAGAGATTGTTTTAAATTAGCGATGAGTGAGAAGATGAGTTTCCAATTGCATCACATCTTGAGGATTTGTTTTGAGCGCTAGGATCTTGATTAGTGATGAGCAATATGGTCCCTTTTAAGGATTTTTCTCTCGCTAACTTGATTACATCCTATTTTCAATATCTTTTATGCCATTGATTATAATGCAGGTGTACGTGTCAAACTATGGTTCTTACATCTCTTGTCACTGATGGAAGTCAAGGTGCAAAGTTGATTTAGCGAGGAGCGATGGAGATGGATGAGATCAAGAAACCAGTTGTAGATCTAAGGGCTTAGATTTTATCGCATGAAGCACTTGCATCACTGATAAATCTGGACAAGAACAAAGTAAATCAATGATTTGTGACAACCACTACATGAAGGGTCAATGTGGAAAAACCTTAAGGATTTCGTATAAAGAAAAAAGGAAGGTCGTAAGGTGGATCGATAACCATTGATATATTTTTAATGTTGAAGGATCAACAATCAAGGATTAAAACTGAGCGGCTAATTGTCAGTTCGCTCATACGATCTTTCTATCAAATATTAATGGTGACATACTCCCCTCTCGGTCGTAACAGAAAGTAGATATCTAGTTTATTGTGCATTATAATTCACTATGTAGAGGAAAGAATACCAGAGGCTCAAGAATTTGAAAGGAAAGCTCTAGAAATTATCAGCAACCAGAGTGACACTGCTTTCATCCAGGTAAGAAAAACTGATACTTCCTTTTAATTGAGGTAGTAAGGTGAATGCCTTGGAA
This sequence comes from Sequoia sempervirens, assembly GCA_007258455.2. Lineage (NCBI taxonomy): Eukaryota > Viridiplantae > Streptophyta > Pinopsida > Cupressales > Cupressaceae > Sequoia > Sequoia sempervirens. The sequence goes on along the minus strand of VDFB02248225.1, from coordinate 5,184 downwards.
AGATAATAGGAATATTGGTGGAATGTGCAATTTAGTCTTTTTTGGTGATTTCAATTTGATAATTGAGCACTATCTAAATTGTAAAGAAAGGTGTCATGTTCAATAGTAGTGTTTTATTCTATCATAATTGTGAAGGGTTTTATTTGGCCATAAGAAATTGTAAACCTTAGTTTCCTCATTTGTGGCTAAGGGCATGAGTGGACTGAAAGCCTAGTGGGAATCCAACATGTTAGACCAGGAAAGAAACCAAAGCAAAAAGAGGGTTGGGTGACATAAAACTTAGCATGCCTTCAGCTAAAAATTAAGCCTAAACTAGTGAATGTGGGTTCCTACCATCTCTCCCTAGTAACCCCGTAGCCTCCAATAGATCCGTGGCTTGTAAAGAAAGAAACAAAAAAGTTTATGCAAGAAACTTTTGGAGGCATCAAAGAGGGATGGTCATGAATTGGTAAAAGGCCCACAAGAAAATTTGTTGCTACCACTAGGTTGATTGATAATGTTGGTGAAATTTGTGAGAAACCCCAACCCTAGAGTGGATGGAAATTGTTTCAGTATGATTTCAATAGGAAAAATTCTTGTAAGCCTAAATGCTACTTGTGGGGGTTGAACCTGGGCAAGTTAGTGGTTCCAAATGTGTTTGTGGAAGTTGATTTATCGGGATGAGCTTGGGCAAGGCACTATGAATCTCTATTGATAGGAAAATCAAGAATGAGAAATGGTGATATATAATTTTGAGGTGACAAAGGATAAATTTTTGATGCATTTGGGTTAGATCCCAATTATACTACAAAGTTTAGGTGTGCTAAGTTGTATGTTGAATATGAAGGGAGAAAATTTGCATACAAAGAAGCAATACTTGTGCGACATAGAAGGAGTAGGAAAAAATTCACTATTTAGGACATTGAGCCTTCTGAGTGTGAAGAATTTGAAGATTATTTAAAAAAAAATTGCTATTGTTTAAACCAAGTGCTAGCTTGGGATTTTGAGGTTAGAATAGCCCCTGATCTATTGGTGATGGTGGCAGATATACAAGAATATAATCAAAACACTAGTTTTGATTATGCTAATTTTGTTGGTGAACAAATGCATGAGAATTTTCTCAATTTGAAAATGGAAGTGCTCCCTATGTCTTTCCCTCATTATTCCTTATTGATGCATATGCTCTTATGGGAAGGAGATTATGAGTGGAAAAGGAAATTAAATCTGAAGATTAAAGACAATGAAAATAAGGTTATCCCTGTGTAAATGTGGACATACATTTGGGATCAGGATTTCTCCAATTCTAATTACATCTTGTTTGCCAATTTTATAAGACATGGTATCTTAGAGTCATTGGGTGTGACATATAGATTTAGAATTTCTCTAGAGATCATAGGTGTTATGCGCCCAAAGGATGTACCAGGCTCTACAACAACACATAATTGGGATAACTGGTTTCTACATTCAGAATATACTTTGATAAGGATTTATAGAGCTAAGGTGGGACTCCATTGTTTACCCTTGTATGTCTCAGATAGATTACCTTTCATGGATCTCATGTGGCAAATTGATGTTATGGATTATGAAATGTTTAGAAAGGACAGAAAGGGCTCTATAGTAAATCCCCAATGTACTTTTTCTTATTTTAAGATCATTTCCCTTAAAGGTTATGAAAAATTGGGCATTATCTTGAATAATCTCAGAATGATTATCAATGAGGTTAGAGTTTTTGATCCAAAAATATTTGTGGTAGGAAAAATAAGACAAAATAACTAAGGAATCATACATCATGAATTCTTCTATAGAGATGATGTACTAAGGAATTTGATAAGTGATGAGGCTGTCATGGCTATCAAAAGGGATTGGATAGCTATGGAAAATATTGAGGAAAAGATTATGAAAAGGAATTCCTTCTACATCAGTCCATACAATGAAATTGCAAACCCCTTGGAGAGGGCCTTTACCATGATAAGGGACTATTAGTTTGGTGAGTTCAAGGTAAAGGTAAATGAGGCTATAGAGAAAGCCCAGGTCCTCTTAGAGCATCAATGACATCAACAAGCTATGGATATCCCAAAACAACTTGAAGATGTTTAGGAGGTCAGGGAAGAACAAGTGACAGAACATGTGCTAGGAAATGAGGAGGTTGAGCAAAAATTTCCCATTCGTCATATTGAAGAGACTCATATTTCAGATATTCCTTCTGACAAGAATGTCCAGTGGCAATATGATAGAGAAAATGATGATGATCCCAAAATTAGGAAGTGTAATGAGTTTTTGGCTGATGATAAATTTGTGTAGACTAAAGAATTTTAGGAGTTTATTATTCAACAGTGGAGTACAGAAATAAAAGAGAGACTTGAGTCAGCCCGAGTCAATGTTGAACCTTCTCATTAGGAGGAAGCTAAGAAAGAAGAGGAAGAAAATATTATGGCTGAAATTGTAGCTATTACTCCCATTTAAGCTCAAAGAATTGTTAAAGATAGTGGAATCATGTTATTACTAGGATGCACTATCACAACTACCATAGCATATGATGCAGTTAGGAGAGATCCTCAACCTTTGATATTTGAAGATCAATTTGAGATCAAAGTATTTGGTTCTAGATATAGTCCAAAGTTGCATACCCTTGCAATTTGGTCTATGGAACCTAATACTAGGAAACATGAGGTTGCTAGGCCTATTGAAGAAGTTATTGGTTCACTAGTGATAAAAAAAGCTACTGACATAACTCCAATCCAGGAAGTTGAGTTAACTACACATTTTGCAATGCTTATTGTGGACACTGCACATATCTCTCTGAAGAAATATGAATCTTTGGTTAAGGAATATAATAAGGCTTTGAATGAACTGAGTCAAATGAGAGCTACCATTCAAGCTACTCAAAGAATAGTGACTCAGCCTTCTTCTTCTTCTTCATTTGATATGTCTACACAAGATAGGGAGAATTTGGTCCTCATAATTGATGATTTGAAAGAAAATTTAACTACTGAGAAGGAAAATGTCAGGTAGGTCAAATTGGAGATAGTTAGGGTGGCCAATGAAAATTTTGAGGATGTGCTTAAGCATAGGGTGACCAAGCTGGTCCACAGGGCTAATGTTGTGTGGGCCATGCATAAAAACATTCATGGGGCAAATACAAAGTATTTGCAAGTACATGAGGCCTTTAGGAATGAATGGAATAATTGGATTGCTAGGGTAAGTGCTTTGAAAGAAATGATGCCAAAAAATAATGAGGATCCCAAGGTGCCCACAAATATTCGTGACATCTTGAAAATTATTGACTCAATAAATGAGGTAACTACTTTCCATGGAAAGTTTGGTATACAACTCCAAAGTAAGTTGCAAATATTCAAGGATATGGAGGATCGTGGTATGCCTCAAGTATTGAATTCAAAAGGTGAATTGTATCCATTTGACACCTAGAAGAAAGATTTGGGAGGATTGCTTGAAGCGGCTATGATGCATTTTTCTGTCACTGATTACATCTTGCTCAATTCAAACATTGATACAATGGTGGAAATTAAATAAAAAATGGATATATTTGTTAAGGAAGCTAGGATTTTAATTGATGCAAGGTAATCCTAGTATATTACTAAGGTGCAGGATTTATTAAATGTTAAATGGCCCATTGAAGAAGAATACAACATTTGGTTGGAGAGATACACAGAGTGAATAAGGAGAATAATGGATAGGAGAAGAATAATACATAGCCTAAATATAGTGCAGATTAGGCTTTTGATATAACATGGTAAAATACTATTCTCTCCTTAAAACTCAAGTGATTAGCATGTGATGCTAATGTGGATTAACACATTTTGACCTTTTTTCTATTTTCTTTTCCTTGCTTTGTAAGTTTTGTATTTTTGATTTTCTTATGTTTGCAATTTTAAGCACATGGAGAATATCTTGTAACTAATGTAACAAACTAATGATTTCTTGTAAGGTGGGACCTATTTTCCATGAAGAGTTGAGGATAATTTTTCCTCATTTTTATTTGCTCCATCTGAAGACTTAAGTGTAATTGAAAAGGGAATATTTTTGCAAGTGGTCCTATGGGATCATGACATGTGTGTTGTCTGGTCTAAAGCTTGTTTTGCTCCTTCATCTCTATAAGAAGGAATTCAGGACCAGAAGCACGAGAGTTAGAATTTTTTTGAGTTGATACTATTAGTTTTGTCAAGACAATACGAAGAAAGTTTTAGAGTCTTTGTTTTAAGTTTCTTTTGGAATTCATACTTATGCATGTAAGACTAATAATGATATAGCATTTATAATATAGAGTAATATCATTTTCATGGTTTTTCTCTCTCCTTGTGTGTGTTTTATGAGTTATGATTGAAAGTAATCAAGGATTTTTTTCATTTTTCTCTATCATTATCTGATGGATGTCCAAATTCATGTTTTCCTATTGATTCAATGCATTGATGTAAATGCTTATATGAGATTGATAACTTATAAGTACTATGTGCTAGGATATTTGTAAGAAGCGATAATCCTAAACGTCATAGAGGAATGTTGTAATGCAAGATTTCTTGGGGTTATATGTGCTATTATCTGAATTGTTATCAGGTTATGTCAAAAGATATTGACTCTGTGCTTGGGATAAAGACACTGGTTCATGTAGGGTATTAGTGTTACACTTATAGTGTTGATTCATTAACTACTCAATCTTTTAACCATAAAATATCAGGGGAATACTATTGTTATTTTTTTTTGTGTCTACTCTCTCATCCAATATATATAACATTGAAATAATAATCTTCCAACTTATTTAATGTTACTATTATGCAGTATCATGAGAGATATTTGTTATTGACAATGTATTTGATTGTAATTGTGAAAGGTATTTAGCTATACATTGTGAGATCACCCTCCTGGGTTTCACAGATCCCAAAGAGTAGGAATAGAAGTTTATCAACCTCTATTCATTCATGGGCCAATCCCTTTAGAATTACTAATAATTGGAAATGGAAAATTCCATAGGTATATCTAGAGATCAGTTTGGTTCTTAAAAAATAACCAACAGACTATTTGTCATTATTGAGTGGAAGGAGCACAATGCATTCTAGTTATCAAAGATGGATGGAGAATTTTTGCATATCCCAATCAATGGGATACACCTCAAATGATGTTTTGTGGTTTGACATGCATTGTTTATGCTAGATTAGGTGTTTTTTTTTCAATAAGTGATGATGCATTGTA
>VDFB02248224.1:0-25016 GCA_007258455.2 Sequoia sempervirens | reverse complement strand
TCGCAGCGAAGCAGTCATTTTCAAATAAGAAGGGATTTCATTGAAAAGAACTTCATTGGAGAAAGAAATTATCATGAGTAAAGATGGTGCTACCGCATAGAGAAATATTCCCAGTGTTGCAGCCTAACTTGGGATTCAACGACGACCAGGAGGACATTCTTTCAGGGTTGAACAATCTTGCTTGGAAAACAAAGGAGAGCTACGCCCAGTACATGAGAACTTGCTTCGTGTTGGAGGAAGAAGAAGAAAAGGCCATTGAAATCCAAGTTGCAATTGAAAGGAATTTGCTTGATCAAAGACTACCACTTGCTCCCCTTCCCCGCCGACAGTAATCAGCTACATCCTGGATCGAATCAGTTCATTCTCACCCGATAAGTTGAAAAGAATTCTGAGGTCCACGCCAAGTTCATCCAAAGATTTTGTGGAGTTAGAATTGCCTACGCGAGCAAGGAAGAAGAAAGAGAGCCGTTCAAGCGAAGAAGTGTTTTCAAACGAAGAAGCTCAGTCTAGTGAAGAAAGTGGAGAAGAGATTACAAGTTTGTTCCGAACTCCACCAAGTGTCTCAAGGTTTGCTCAACCTAGAACCGTTCAAGTTACTACACCAGTGTTTGTTCAGCAACAGCCACTAGTTCAGGCTACCACAACTCTAGTAATTGTATATCAAAGGAGGTATCCAAATCAAGCAATGGCTCAACCAAGAGGCCAACCCGCTCCTAACGGTGCCACTTGGTTAGTCACCAATCCATCTCCTCTAGAGTTTGCAGATTATCACGATATGCCAAAGAATCCAGAGCATTTCTGCACCAAGTACCAAGTCCATGATCCGAATCGTTCTGCAGAGGATCACATCAAGATGTTTGAAGATCATTTGCGAAATAGGCAAATTGCATACGCGGATGTGGCGTGCAGATTGTTCCCATATTCCTTGGGAGAAGAGGCTCACTTTTGGTTTATACACTTACCAGTTGGGTCCATCAGAACATGGGAGCAGATGAAGGAGGCTTTCATTGGGAAGTTTGGTATTCCAATCACCCCAGTGGAGCTCTTCCGCCAATTCACGGAGGTGAGAAGACAAGACAAAGAGCCTATTCATGCCTTCAACAATAGATTCCAAAAGGCTCTCACAAGGCTACGTACTCCGTACATGGTTCCCGATGCAAGGGAAAATTACTATGCAGCCTTGGACCCATTGACCGCAATGTTTGTGAGACAAGCTCATCCTACTCCAGCAGACATGAACCAAGCATATGCAAAAGCCGTAGAAGTGAGTCAGAATATGGGCCAAAACATAATTGGGCCTTCTTTGTACATTGGCCTGGTCACCACGAATAATCAGATGCAGACTCTTAGTCCAGCCTGGAATCAGCAAACTCCAGCGTTGAATCCAGTTCCGCAACCGGCATATCATGTTACACCACCATCTGATCAATTGATTCTCCATCCTGGGGTACCTCTATCCCAAACTCCAGCTACATAGCCTGTCTATCTCCAGAACACAGTACCTGCAACAAGGACACAAGAGGAGAAAGATGAAATGAAGGAATTAATAGAACAAATGAAAAGGCTGTCATCTGAGGTAACTCACCTCAGAAATCAAAATAACCAAATGCAATCAATGATAAAGAGTTATCAGGCACATCCAGGTGCCAATCGAGGATATCACAATAATCCTCAACATCATCAAGATGCCCATCAAGGACATGGACATGACAACAGCCATGGGTATCGAAATAATAATCAAGGATATCAGAAGAGGTCCTGGAATACTGGACCTAACAATGGAGGAGTTCCATCACCGCTAGATAATCCGCCACCTCCAGAAAATCGTCCCACGGACAGAGCATTTTTGGCAGAAGCTGCTATGTCAGGCTGGTGTCGGCTTCACAATACAAGTCAGCACTCAGAGTTGCAGTGCCATGAGTTTCAAGTAGCAGCTGATATCTTTAAGGAGAAGTGAAAAGCACGGAAGGTACTGAGAATCCTCCGACTACCGGATATGAGATTGTACCAGTGCAAAGATATGACCAGGCACTAATCATAGAGAGTGTCAATCTTGTGTCCGAGTATCAAAACTACGCGCCACCAGAGGTTAATTACAGATTTCCACCAGCTTCGGCAAATGGTCCCGTGGAGGCGCCAGACACTCAAGTTTATAAGGAAGCTCAAGTCTATTCAGAGGCTCAGACGTATTCAGAAGTTCAAGGTACTTATTCAGAGGAGCCATATGACCAGGGTAACTATGTTTTCCCACCTCTCGATAATAGCGTGTTGGTAGAAGGAAGTAGAGAGGTGAAAGCATTTCAGACTTCCGGAGGAGCAGCACCCAAGGTGTACCAGAGGACTTATCACCAGAAAGAGCCTTTGACGTCCTCAATTCCTCCGAATAATTTTGCAACCCCACCGAATCCAAATGCGAGCAACAATCCAAATTTGCCTCGGGATTCTCTGGAGTACAGGCAACAGAATGTGATGCAGAATAGAAATGGACAACAGACTGTCCAACAGCAACAACCCATTCACGTGATGCAGCGTCCTCAGAAGGACAATCTTCCGAGAGATGACATGAAAAGATTAAGTTCCTACGTGCTAGAGGAAGTTAAGAAGATAAAGGTTAGTCTTCCCTTGTATGAGTTAATGAAAATCTCTGAAGTTAGAGACACAATTTTGGGAAGTCTATATGAGACACCAGTTGCAAAAGGTACACCTCAAGAAACACCGAGTTCGTCAAGGAGTCCTCAAATCAATGCACAGTCACGTCCCGTGCAGAGCGCGAATATGGTAGAAGAAATGCCTTATGCGCCGTTTAACGCTTGGGAAGCTCCACGGCAATCGCAAGGTTTTGTGGGGGTAGTACAAGGATCTTCGAATGAGCCTGAAAGGCCAAAGACAGAAGATAAAAGAAGAGTTAGATTCAATTTGCCCGCAGAACAGAGGCAAGAGCAGACACAAAGGGTTGCCCAGGGCAATCAAGTTCCATTGGATAAGGGAGATGAAAAGAAGAATACTCCTGAAGAAAGGAAGAAACCAGTTGTCTTCTACCAGGGGAGAGATGAACCAGCCCCGTTTTTGGTATCGGTCAGAATCTTTGGAAAGTTATTGCACCATTGTTTAATTGATTCCGGTGCTTCTAGCAACGTCATGCCATTGAAGGTGTGTCAAAGGTTGGGTATAGTCCCGTTGCATACCACAAAGAAGGTGACCCAACTAGACAAGACCGAAGTACCAGTGGTCGGGGAGTTAATTAATATTCATATGCAGTTGTCAGCTGATCCCCGAATCCAGAGCTATATAGACATATCAGTGGTCGACATACCGAATGGGTATGGCATGTTGCTGAGCCGAGACTGGGCCAGGAAGTTAAATGGATACATTGCAACGGACTTCTCCCACATGTGGCTTCCATGGAAAGGAGTCCCAAATCAGATCAAGATTGATAGTACACCGAGATTGAAGTTGATGATCACGGAATATGGTGAGGATAATGAAATTATGTTCGTAGAGACTGACTTAGGCTCGTATAGGCCTGTTAAGCAAGAGGTATTGATGCTACAAAGTTCAAGCGAGGGAAAATGTTTGGAAGATACCACGAGCTCCACCGAAGTGTTGATTGAAAGTGACTCAAGCGATAGTGAAGGTGGAGGAACATTTGAGAATTTCAGGGACTTCGTCCTTAACAGTGTGAAACAAGAAACAGAGTTAGGGAAGGATGCTTCAATTAAGAATTTGCTGCTCCCCAACTGGTGCAGAATACACGAAGCATTTCATTCGGAGATCACTTGTGCCATGTGCAAAGTGGCACTAGAACAAGTTGCAAGGCTTGTTCCCCATACTCCATTACAAGAAGAACATCAAGAGATGAATGAAGAAAAGGAGATTCTAATAGAACATCAAAAGATGAATGAAGAAAACAGTGTTTCGATAGAAGAAATTATAAAAGATGATACCACTCAGTCAAAGATTGAAGAAAAGACTCCAGAGGTCTGCAATCAAGGAGAGATACGTGTTCAGTCTCCCGATACCCCTACAGAGAATCAAGTGTGGACTTTAAGGTTCGATGGATCAAAGTCCAAGAAGGGAAATGGAGCAGGTTTTGAATTGGTTAGCCCGACAGGAGAAGCTTATCTGGGTTCCTATAGACTCCAGTTTTCATGCACCAACAACGTTGCTGAATATGAGTCCTTGATCCACGGATTGCTCCTTGCAATTCAGAAGGGGGCTAAGATTGTATATGCCATTGGAGATTCTGACATTGTAGTCTGACAAGTAAAGAAGCAGTTCGCCTGTCATGACAAGAGATTAAGCCGTTACCGGAATAGAGTCTGGGACCTGATAGAAAGTTTTGATGCGTTCAACATAAAGCAAGTCTACCGATCCAAGAACACCATTGCAAACTCTTTGGCACAAGCTGCCAGTTCTTTGGAACCATTGGCAATGGAAGGATTGAAGAAGTTCACTGTAGAGTTGGTTTCGACCCCGGCCATTCCTGATAACATAAAGAATTTTCAAGTGTTTGATGACGACAAGCAGATTCTGGACTTTCTCACAAACTCAGGAGTGTTCGAAGCACAAATCATTGATGAGGAAGACACGGAAGAAGCTGAATATGATACGGAAGGGATTCTAAACTTAAAGACTAATGTAATTCCAAAAGGAATGGTCGAGTTAGAGAGATTGTTTGATACTGACAGATTAAGCAGAAATCAAAACACGCAAGGCAATGATTGTGAACCTGTCAATCTAGGAACAAGTGAACAAGTGAAAAACGTTTTTATTGGAAAAGTTTGCATGCCTGAAGAGAAAGAAGGCATCTTAAGGGTCATGAAAGAATTTCCAGAAGTGATAGCCTGGGGATATGAAGACCTCAAAACATATGATACATCACTGATTACACATACAATACCACTAAAGCCAGGCAGCAAGCCGTTTAGACAGAGGCAGAGGCCAGTGAATCCATTACTGGAACCGTTAATTTATCAGGAAGTCAAGAAGCTCCTTTCAGCCAGGATTATTTTCCCAGTAAGGCACTCCACGTGGGTCGCCAATCTCGTACCTGTCCGAAAGAAGAATGGAGAGATAAGGTTGTGTCGACTTTCGAAATTTGAACAGGGCCTCTGAGAAAGACAATTACCCCTTGCCTTCATTAGATGAAGTGTTGCAAATAGTGAATGGTTCACAGATGATGTCCTTTCTGGACGGATATTCAGGATATAATCAAGTGATGGTTGAACATGAAGATAGATTGAAGACAGCGTTCACCACAAAATGGGGAACCTTTGCATATAGAAGAATGCCTTTCGGCTTAATCAACGCAGGAGCCACTTTCCAACGAGCAATGGACATCGCTTTTCGAGATCTTGTCGGAAAGTGCATAATTATATACATGGATGACCTAACTGTGTTCTCAAAGAAAAGAGGAGATCACGTTGAAGATCTAAGAAAGATATTTCAGAGATGCAGAAGGTTTGGTGTTTCTCTGAATGCTAAGAAATGTATATTTGGCGTCACCGAAGGTAAATTGTTGGGTCACGTTATTTCAGAGAAGGGTATATCAATTGACCCTGAACGTATTGGAGCCATCTCAAGAATTGGTTTGCCAGGCACTCAGAAAGAATTGAGGTCATTCTTCGGCAAAATCAATTTTGTCAGAAAGTTTATAACTGGATTTGCCGAGATAGTGAGGCCACTGAATGCAATGTTGAAGAAAGATGCAAAGGTTGAGTGGACTCCACAGACTAAGAAGGCTTTTGATGAAATTAAGCAAGCTATAGTGGACGCTCCAGTGATGGTCAGTCCAGATTATACAAAGCCTTTCTATTTGTATTCATTTGCCTCAGAGCACACCTGCGCAGCAGTACTAACTCAAAGAACCGAAGAGAAGGATGAGCACCCAATTGCTTTTATGAGCTCACCTTTGAAAGAAGCAGAATTAAGATATCCAAGCATTGAGAAGCAGGCGTATGCTTTAGTGAAGGCCGTTAAGAAATTTAGACATTACATCTTGAGGAGCAAGATCCACGCGATTATTCCAGACGCCACGGTGAAGATTTTGTTGATGCAGAATGAGTTAGGTGAAAGAAGAGGAAAGTGGGTCGCCACTTTGCAAGAGTATGATATTGAGATACAACCGATGAAGTTAGTTAGAGGACAAGCTTTGGCCCAGACTATTGCAATGGTTGGCCCAGAACTAGTTCAACAAGCTTATGTATTAGGGGAGGTGTCTCCCGGAGAATGGTATGATGACACAGTATATTATTTGCTGAATCATAGATGTCCTCGCCATTTGAATCCAGTGCAACGGAGAGCTTTAAGAATGAGAAGCCAGAGATTTATGCTTCAGGGATCAGTTCTCTATAGGAGGAACTACGAAGGGATATATTTGAGATGCGTAGGAAAACAAGAAGCTAAGCAGTTAATCGAACACTTCCATGAGAAGTTTGGAACCGGACACGGAGGGAGTCTGGCCACAGCTCATCAAATCCTGAGAGCTGGATATTATTGGCCCACGCTTTTCAAAGACACGTATGAACATGTGAAGGCTTGTCACGTCTGTCAGACAGCAACAAATAGAGGAAGGCATCCCGCTATGCCTTTGCAACCAGTGATTGAAGTGAGACCATTCGTAAAGTGGGGTTTAGATTTTATTTGTATGATCAATCCGCCGTCATCAGGACAGCGTAGATATATTTTGACAGCGACAGACTACTGCACCAAATGGACAGAGGCTCAGGCCCTGAAGCAGTGCACGTCGGAGGTGGTTATCAGGTTTCTTGAAGAGAATATTATGACAAGATTTGGATGCCCCCATGTCCTGGTCAGCGACAACGGTTCAGCTTTCTCATCGCTGAAGTTTTCCAATTGGGCTTTTGAGTATGGAATTACATTGAGGTTTTCCTCCAATTACTATCCGCAGGGGAATGGACTAGCAGAGTCCACAAACAAGAACTTATTGAATGCCATTAAGAAGTTACTGGATAAAAATCCGAAAGATTGGCACACACAGTTGAGGTTTGCTCTTTGGGCAGACAGAATAAGAACAAAGAGTTCCTTGGGAACGTCTCCCTATCACTTGGTTTACGGACAGGATCCAGTTTTTCCAGTACAGTTAAGGATCCCAACTCTCCAATTCATTCAAGAGTATCTCGAGGGAGAAGATCAGGTTCGGACAAGATTATCCCAGTTGATGCATCTAGAAGAGAAAAGGGATGAAGCTCTTGAGAATCTAACGAAACACCAGGCAGTGGTGAAGAGATGTCCTCCCGGATAAAACAAAAGCAAAAAAGATCAATGCCTCGTGATTTCGACTTGGTCTTTTATATTGGGACAGCCCACAAGAAGAAGCAAGGATCAAGCAATAAGCTCTGATAAGCTGTGCTGGGCCCAGACAACTCTCCTCGAACTCTTTGGGATAATGCATCTCGATTATGACTTGACAGGAGGATGTCCCCGTCTGCCAACCATTAGCCTCGCTACTATTTCCACCCAGGTCTCCTCCCAGAGCCCCGCTTTAAAATCAGTTGTGATTCAGGGCTTGCCTTCCGCTTTGTCTTTTATTTCTCCGGCTTCGGCTTTTATGTTTTCTGTTGTTTTGGTTTTGGTTTGTTGCCCTTTGGGTTTTTGGTTTGGCGTTTCCGTCCCTTGAGTTGTCCGCTCAAGTGGTTTTGGTTTGGGAATGGGTAAAGATTTTGGGTTTTCCCGTTGCGATGGGGTGATGATGTTTTAACTTTTCACAACGTGGTTCTTTCCACTGGAATTTGCATAAATTTTTGAAAAGGGACTAAGGTTGTTTTCCTCTTGTTATCATCCAGTTAGCGATTGAACTCGTCTCGGGAGGTTAATCCGTTATTGTGTCTCAACACACGAGTCTAAAGACCTTAAAAATCTTACCTATCTCCATTCTGAGTCATTTTGGCTTCTTGGGAAAGGTTTTGGCAGGTGAAAATTTTATGTCTTGCTCCAGCGCCACTGCAATTCTCAAACCCATTGGAGGCTTCATTGCCTGCCAGCCAATTGAGGAATTGATGGAGAAATCAAATGATGGGAAAGAAAACGTGCTTGAAAGAAAAATCTGAAAGAAAAGAAAAATGAGAAAATGAAAATGAAAGAAATATCACAAGATATTGGTTTTGGGAACATACGAGTAACTCCACCGGGGCTATGGACGCCCGGCCGGCAGTGGAGCAATATTCGTGAGAATTGTAGCGATAACCTCGTCGGGGCTATGGACGCCTGACTGGCAGCGAGGCAATGTCCAGGATGCTTTTGAAGTCAAGATATTTATATAACCTGCTACGACCGATTCCGGAAGTCGACATGGTTCAGAGATGGAATGCATGCACACACTCACAAGGTTTTAGATGAAAGTGTTTTGATCCAATATCGGATTCTTCTCCCCTTTTGAGTAAGTGTCCTTTCCGTATGATGGTTTGAGGAAGACTAATCTGAGTTCAATTCTTAAAGTGTTTTTCAACAATACTCCCAAACACTTAGCTAACCAGAGTTGACGTACTTAGCAGGAGGGTATCCTTAGTAGTGCGACAGAGCTGGTTAAGTGGGGGTACACACCAGAGTTCAGATGGCAACTGAAGTTGGGAAATTCTTCCTTTCAGTGGTAAGCCGAGTCTTAAAGGATAGTTAAACTGAAAAGGGAATTATGATCTTTCTTTTGTATATACTTAACAGTTTATTTTAATGATGCATTAATTAAATGAAACTACTACATGATGGAAATCTTTCAGCTAGAAAGGTGAAGGTTGATGTTAACTTTTGGTGAAATTCACTAGGTCAAACTGTGTTAAAAGTAATTGATTGCTACACTCAGGAAGAGTATTCATCCTTATGGTGTTTGTTATAACAACTTTTGTATCCATTTGAAACATTGGACGGAAAAGATGTCGAATTCCTGTAAGCTGGGTAAGCTAGGAGACAGGATTAGCATTAGTTGGAATGTTATCTGAAATGGTAAAACAAATCAAACCGATCAGAAAAGATTGGTGGAAACTATTAACAGATAGAAAGCTAAGTAAATACCACTTGGGAGGATTATGAAGAAATCCTTCAAAAGTTTCCTTATCTTTTGTTGAACAATTGAGAACACTATCCTTATGTTTGTGGATATATTTAAATTTAGAATAAACAATCATCGAGGACGATGATTCTTAAGGGGAGGAGTATGTCACATCCCTTACATGGAGACTATATGTTTGGTTATATATTCAAATACAATGATCGTTGCAAGTAACTGCTTTCATGTGATTATGACATTGATAATGCAATAGTTGTTCTTTTATCATAACTGTAATGTTAACGAACTTTTTATTTTGCTAGTAAATTTATTGTTCGTGCGAAGTTGAATGAGATCATGAGATTAAATTCAAATGCATATTATTTAGCCGTTGAGAACAATCTAACCATAATCCTTGTCAGTGGATGCAGGATTTGTCGACGCCATGAGAGAAAGGGAATTATCATCAGGGAGAGGACATGTTTAACAATGGATCAATTTTATCAGCAAACTCTGAGTCGGTGAATGACAAAGTTGCAAAGTTATAACCTTGGCCATGGGTAAAATTATTTAAGTAATGATTAATATAGTCAAATTAAAATATATATATATATATATATATATATATATATATATATATATATATCAATAATTACCTTTAGAGGGAATTTATAAAGATTATTAAATGATAGAATATTAATAAAAGAAAATTAAATAATAAAATCATAATATATGTTAATTCCGACAAAAAAAAAAGGAATTCTAGTGGGGAAATGGTCGTCGACGTTGGGAAGGCAGAGTTTTGGCCATAACCCGTTCGTGCTCCTGATGAACGGGTGGGAAGTCAAGAAGTCCCAGAGGATCTTGAATGGGAGTTATAGTGAGGCAATCGCATTATGAGGGAGGTCTCTCTCTATCGAGGAAGGGGCTTTTGAATGCATTTTTTATTTGCTTCACTTCTTACCATGAAAACGATGCTCTGTTTCGTTGGGAGCTTTTCATTTCAAAATTCCGCCATAGCTAGGGCCTTTTCTCTCATCATTCTCAGCCGATTTCAAGGGGATTTTCAAATCTAAACCAACTCTGAATTCAAAGCTACAATCTCGTCAACAACTGAATGTATTTTGTCAAGTGCGGGACCTCTGATTTTTGTCGGGTCTTGGAATAAATATCGAATTCTTCTCTCTGCAGTGGAGTGTCGTCTTGTTTCTATGTGATGAGCTCCTCATTGGTTTCTCCTCACTAAAACCCCCAAATTCTTAAGTCTTTAATTGTTTTTTTTTAGTTTTTTAAAGAAATCTTAATAGACAGAAGAGAAGGGGCGCAGCATATTTTTGCTCATAAAAGACAAATTTAAACTTATTCCTTCAAATTGAAAGTACAAAATGTATTATCTAACACCAACAGATAGATTAAGAACGATAAACATACCAATCAGGCTCCAGATTATTTAAATAAGAAACTGGCCAGATCTACAGCTGGAAATGGTGAAAACAGGCATAAAAGCACGCCAAGACTCCAGACAAGGCTTCTCCAGCTCAGAAATTGGTCACAAAGCTCTGAAAAGACTAGCCGCCCAAGATAGATGCCAAAGCCCTCTCAAAAAGAAGGCGTTTTGATTAATAACTTCACACGCCTTTCTCAAGGCACACAAACCAAAGCAGCCGTACGGCCATGAACAAGAAGGAAATGAATCTCTGAAAGAAGAATCCCTGAAGCAAGAAGTACGCCACCAAGAACCCCTCAGTTATTATCAAGCACAAATAACTGCATAAGTAAAGCTCTGTCTGCAACTGTAGAACTTCTGTGTGAAGCCCTCAACCGTACGGATTCAGCTGATCTCTCACAGCCTCAAACGTACTCAACACTGAAGAGTTTTCCGTTCTCCAATGGACACAATGATCAAACCCTGCTCTCAGGAGAATGCTCAGAGAAAAGATGCACAAGGCAATTCGAAATAATCAAAACTTGAGTTTCTATTGCCAGGAAAAGCCTTTATATCAAATGGCACGCATTTCAAGAAATGTACGGCCTTTCTCATCATTAAAATATTTCAATATTTTAATATATTCCCTTTCAATAGTTTGAGCGCACTTTTTATAATATTTAAAGTTATTAAAATATTAAAGTCTCCTTTTTGACATTTAAGTGATATAAAATATAATTAAAGTCAATGTGACTTTAATTAAAAAGGCGTTTAAGTTAATAAATTAACTTAATCACTTAAAATCATGTAATATGCTCAAAACTCAGGATAATCTCGTACAATGTAATGTGGAACTCCTGAATGCAACTACCGTGGATCCAAGCACCGCCCATCAAAACACGAATAATCAAACTCTCCATCAACACTCTAATTCTCTATCCAAACCGGCTACCCACAAGGGTCCAACAGCTAACAAATGTTCACATCACGCTGAAAAAGGACATTACATTTCACCGATAGGCTATAGGAAGCCAAACAAGAAACCGACTGGTGGTGATGGGTTCACAACATACGCCAAGCTCCAGACGCCTTGACAGGCATGTATAAGAGTCCTTCATTCTGTGAAAGTTTGCTTCAATTATATATATATGTATTCATTCTGAAGAACCCTCATTCTTGGAAAACATACTTATTGAGCTTCTACGTTCTGTAGAAATTATAAAGGAATTCTTTAATAGATTAATACTGGAACTGGTTCAGTAGAAGGATTTTCCTAAGAACTTGTATTGTTATCAAAATCCTTTCGAGATTTCTATTCTATTTATCTTAATTCTAAGTCTGAACTATTGGAACGGATTATCTATAATTTCTGCGACCTTCATAGTCTTGACCAATCTGTAAGCTGTACTTCTCTATTCTTTCAATTCTGAAGTGGAATAGTGTCAATTTCTCCTTCTAATCCAGTTCTTCAAATGAGGACAAATGCTATGACCCGCTGAATCTCTTAACAATAAAACTCTTCTTTTATTTGCTCAAAGAAAACAATATATCTATATATAAATGTTCTGGGTTTAGCTAATCATGTTTAAGAACGGCATTTTCCCCTGCACTTTGTTTCATAGTCTTTGTAAGAAAATGGGTAGCATCTTCTCTGCCGTGTTCTTTTCTTTGTTAAAGGTCTGAAGGTATCTCTTTCTCTAAAACTATCTTTCTGTTTCTCTGTCCCCGACTGAAAACAGTTTGCTTCCATTGAGGAGATATGATTAAGAATCTAATCAATCATATAGGTTTAAGGAAATAACTTAACCTTAATTAAGAAAATATTTCTTTCCAAACCAAGACCTGGTAATATTAAACCTTGAGATTGAATAGCATCTTTATCTGCTTATTCCAAATTTTCCTCTTCTGGCGTATAGAGGTTATAGATTTAGAAGGATTCCAATACCGAACCAGTCTCTTCCTATCACTTCCTCTCTCTCTCTATGATTAAATTAGCAAATTAATTTTAAGTGAAGAGAAAAGATTTGAGCCTTATCTCTCTCTCTCTTAAAGGGTTATGAAGACAACTTAATCTTAAGAAAGACCCTTAAACATGTTATTGCGATGTTAAATCCTATGGATGAGATATAATCTCGAACCTGATTTGAAGGTTACTATAGTCTAGAGATGTTGAGAATATCAAATTGTGTCAACTGGAATGGGAACAGATTATGAGCCCCCCCCCCTCGTGACTTGAGACTTTACTTATGAACCCATGAGAGGAATGAGCTTGTCTAAGCCAGACAATCTTTTCATTTAAACTATAAATCTAAAGAATGACTTTGATTTAAGAACCTTGTTGTATAATAAATGAGAAATGAAATTTAATCTGGGCATTATAATTTAAGTCTTGGAACAAACGACATCTTGTCGAGCAAAGGTGAATGTTGATGGCACGATAGTGCCAGAGATGTCAGCACAGTTGTGCCAGAGACATCGACACAGTAGTGTCAGAGATATCGGCACAGGAGTGCCAGTATTACTAAAATCCTTGGCCAAGGTACGATGTGAGATTTAGCATCTGTCAGCTATCAAGTACCAGATATACCACTGATCAGAGAGGCCTTTCTAGTTGGGAGGTACCCTTAGTTAGGACGATCAAGAGGTATAGGTCCTTGACACCAGGCTCAGGGACATGATGATAATTTGATCCATGTTGATTACCCTCGTGAAGGGCGGGTTCTTCAGTTGAAGAAACTCGGGAGACCAGTAGGTCTTGCTAGCGGTAAAGCCCCCGTGATGATATAAATAACCTCTCCTGCATCATGCTTTAAAATTTTCAACTGACAACTAACTTTCGGCTGAACTGCCACTAAATTGTTTTCGAAACTAGGGTTTCCAATTGATCCAACTAACTCAAACATGCAATTATCTTTTTAATTTTCGGTTTCAGTTTCAGTTCACGTGAATCGTTCAACAGTTTTCCGCCAACTGTTCATGGCAGATCAATAACTAAATAACTGCCAAACTAGGGTTTCATTTGCAGCTAGACGGAAAAGGGAATTCAATTCAGATGTCGTTACATTATACACTTCCTCAACTAACTTTTAATTTCATTTTCAGCTGAAAAGAAACTATTAACTATAAACATCTAACAGGAAATTGCAGAAGAATAATAATTACTTTTCTTTGCTCCCAGAAGATAACGAATAATTACTACAGCTATGAAACAATATAACAGCTGAATAAATTCAAGTAACTGTCTCCCTAGTATCTGAGAATCTTACAATGTTCATTAACATAAAGATTAGCATTCATGACATAGATGAAATAGAAATTCAATTACCATTGCATGTACCTGGATTTATGAGAGGGGAAGAAATCCATTTGACATCATCTCCATACTATCATACTTGGAAATCTTTATCGAGGGAAAGAGAATTATCATCAGGGGCTTTACCGCCCAACCAAGACCTACTGGTCTCCTGAGTTTCTTCAACTAAAGAACCCGCCCTTCATGAGGGTAATCAACATGGATCAATTTATCATCATGCCTCTGAGCCTGATGTCCGCGAACCTATACCACTGATCGATCCTCCCTCTATAGGTACCTCCTATCAGAAGAATCATCCTGATCAGGGTATAGCTGGCCATGGAAGCTGACATTGCCAAACGGGCATCTACCTTGGCCAAGGATTTTTCTATTAATTATTTGTGGCATCACTGTGCCGTCAGCACGCATCCTTGCTCGACATGATAATTCTCCGACCAAATTTTAATCTTACCATAACTGGTTTGGTTATCGATCTTCTCTTAGTTCGAGGTTAAGTCTTACCCTTAAGGTTTAACATTACAAGAACTTGGTTTGATTCCACATTTGTTAAGGATTAAGCAGTTATCTTTTAGGAGAGAATTTCATCTCATGACTTTTCTCATCTAAGTAAAATAATCTTTTATTCTCAAACTTCTGAGGAGAATTAAGGAGTCTTTTTCGACAATAGGAATTCAATGTTTTATATTACAGAGTCAATGAACCAAGGTATTTAAAGTTGATATCAGGCTTAGAAGGTTAATTCACATCCTTTAGACCCTTTGGTTTTTCTTATCACCTAAGAGGAAGGAAGAGACTTGTCCTTCAAGAAGGTTCATCAGGTTAATGGTCTCACATTGCACGGAAGAACATGATTCTATTTCGGAATTTAATATTTTTATTTCTTTAATTTATAATATTTCGTATTTCCAAGATTCCTCTTGCAGCAAGAATTTCCAATTGGCATAACTCATTCAAGATTATGGAGATGAGAAGAAGTTTTAAAAACCCAAACCCAACTTTCCTTTCGGAATTTATAAGCAAATTCTCTCTTGTTTCAAGGAAGTAACATTTTAACTTTCCTAGGCTCAAGTTAATCCCATTCATGGTCTATTTCTCAATGACTAGTTATAACCATTTCTCTTAATTCGAGGATAGTTCTTATCCAAAGAATCTCATTACAATAGCTTGGTATCAGATTCATAACTTATTTATGATTATGCGAGAATCTTTATAGAAAGAGAGAGAGACAGAAAGAGGCTAGTACCATAAAGGATCCTTCCAAAACTAAAACATTCAAGTGCCAAATAAAGATCTCGGAGAGGAAAAAGGGGTAAAGATACCGCTCCAGCTCAAAGAAAAATAAAGTCAACTTGGCCTTGGTCTGAAGGTTACCAAATAGATGACAATGGTTCAGACTATCGGTTTAGATACAGTACGGTAACAGAAAGAGGAATTTTGAATGCCAACTTTGGTACAAAACTGATTCTATAAAGAGTCTTCTATTTAACATATACCCGGAAGGTAGTAAGGACCCGATTTAAGTTTACTTCAAAAGATGAGAAGACTAAATGAAATTTCATTTAACACACAAGAGTCACAAAATATACTTAAGAATCTTCGATGCCTAATTTTAACAAAGCGAGGTCTCTTTACATGCCTGAATTTGAAGCTCTATAACTTTGAAAGAGATCCCGATTCATCTCCTCTGTGCTCGGGTCAAACAACGATGCGCCTGAAGCCTTTCCGACCAAAGGAAATTT
Source organism: Sequoia sempervirens (assembly GCA_007258455.2). Classification (NCBI taxonomy): domain Eukaryota; kingdom Viridiplantae; phylum Streptophyta; class Pinopsida; order Cupressales; family Cupressaceae; genus Sequoia; species Sequoia sempervirens. Next base: position 9,537 of record VDFB02248224.1, on the reverse strand, counting down.
TGAAGACGGCTTACTCAGTTACCAGGAAACAACACTAAAATCTAAAGCTTGAAATAATCGCCCAGGCTCTTCCACACTAAGCTCCCGAGGAACAATCTTGGATAGCCCCTGGTAAAGTCGTTGACGGGAAAAGATGAGATACGGAATTGGATAAGGAAAGATTATCAATGGAAGCAGATGGAAATGGGTTTTTCCAAGTTATTAGAAATGAAAGGAGTGTTTTCCTGCTACGTCAGAGGAGAATTCGGTAAAGAAGCAAGATAAGCCCTCCCCAAATGCCCGAGCCAACAAAGGTTGCATATCAATCCCCCCTTGCCAACGCCACTGGAACAGGTCTCTAATTTCTGCCCCTCCTGAGACCTTCCATCCTAGATTCAAACGCCTCGGCGCCTTCTTGGCTTCCTTCTCCACCGTTTCCACAAGAGGCTCGAAGGGAAGATAACAGAAAAGCACCGCCCGTGATCTCCACTTTCGAATTCCTTTTTATTTTTATTTTTATACCTTTCTTCATTTTCATATTTTAAATGATGGCATTAGAATTTTATCCTTATTATTAATTAATATGATTTAGCCTTTGCAAATAATAATAATATACTTTTATATATATCAAGAATTATTCTTCTCGACTCACAAGAGAATATTATTATTATTTAATATTATATTTTTATCAATCATTTTAATTTAATATTTATAGACCTTTTGAAACCTCCTTAATAGGTGATTATTGACATACATATTTAAATTGACTTGCTTAATCTAAATATATATATATATTTACTTATGGCCAAGGTAATGATGTCGACGTAAGGTTTGATGATAAAATTGATCCATTATTAACCACGTCCTCTCCCTGATGATATTTCCCTTTCTCTCGTGACGTCGGCAATCCTGCATCCACTGACAAGGATTACGGTTAGATCGTTCTCAACAGCCTAATAATATACATTTAAATTTAATCTCATGATCTCATTCAACTTCTTGTCAAAATAAAAGGTTTGTTAACATTACGGTTACGAGAAAAGAACAACTATTCATCCTCAATGTCATAATCATATGAAAGCAATTACTTGCATCTATCATTGTATTTGAATTACATGACCGAACATAAAGTCTCCATGAAAGGGATGTGACATGATAATTCTCTTTCCCTCATCACTAAAGAAGCCAAGTATAAAAACAAGATGATGATGTCAAATGTATTTCTTCCTCACTCGTAAATCCAGGTACATGCAATGCTATTTAAGCTTACTTTCATTTATGCAATGAACGATGTTCTTGTATGTTAAATGTACGTTGTAGAATTTACAATTAATTAGTTAGACAGTTACTTGTATCATTCAGCTGAAATGAAAGATCTGAAATTAGTTAATGAATAAAGAGAAGCTATTTCCTTTCCTTAGTTCATATATTGGTTAAATGGGAACCCTAGTTTGACAGTTATTTAGTTTAAATCTTCTATGTGTCGATTGATGGAAACAGTTAGATGTTACCTTTCAGCTGAAACTGAAAACTTGGAAGTTAGTTGGAAATTTAAAATGAACAGTTGAAACGATTTGGAAACCCTAGAATGAAAACAAGTTAGTTGTTCTTCGGCTGAAGCCAATAATTGATTGAATTTTTAAAACCGTAGTCTGGATCGGTTGTTACAATGCCTTACTTTCAAAGAAGAGCAAAGTCTTTGGAAGCCTACCTCCTGGAAGACCTCCTGAAAGAGGTTCTGAGCATGTGATTGAGTTAGAAGAGGGAGCAAAACCTATCATGACTACACCTTACCGCTATCCAAAGAGGCAAAAAGATGAAATTGAAAAAGCCATCAAGGAGTTGTTGGAAAGTGGTTTCATTAGACCAAGCAAGAGTCCTTTTGCTTCTGCAGTGGTGCTGGTCAAAAAGAAAGATGGTACAATGCGTATGTGTGCTGACTACCGCGCATTAAATCAGAAAACCATCAAGAATAGATATCCAATCCCTAGGATTGATGAGCTTATTGATGAGCTCCACGGGGCCATGTTCTTCTCGAAGATTGATCTTCGTTCAGGCTATCACCAAATTAGAATGAGGGAGGCAGATATAGAAAAGACAGCGTTTAGATGCCATTTTGGGCATTTTGAATTTCTTGTCATGCCTTTTGGTTTGACAAATGCTCCAGCTACATTTCAATCTTGTATGAACAAGATTTTTAGACAGCAGTTGAGGAAGTTTGTGCTCATCTTCTTCGATGACATTCTCATATTCAGTAAGTCATGGGAAGAGCACCTTAAGCATTTGGAAGAAGTGCTTAGTATTTTAGAGGCGGAATGTTTGTTCGCCAAAGAATCAAAGTGTGAGTTCGGGTTGACAGAACTCTTATATCTTGGCCATATTATCAGTTCAAAGGGTGTTAAAGTGGATCCAGAAAAGATAAGGGCCATCCTTGATTGGCCAACTCCAAAGAATATTTCTCATTTGAGAGGATTTTTACGGTTATGTGGATTCTATAGAAGATTTGTGAAAGGTTATTCTTATCAAGCAGCACCTTTGACACATCTTACAAAGAAAGGAGCTTTTCTTTGGACTAAGAAGGCACAAGAAGTTTTTGATAAGTTTAAGCAAATCATGAGTACATGTCCAGTGTTGGCTCTTCCGGATTTTACAAAACCTTTTGAATTACAGTGTGATGCTTCAGGTGAAGGTGTTGGAGCTGTTCTAATGCAAGACAAACATCCTATTGTCTTTGAGAGTCGGAAGTTGAGAGGGGCAGAAAAAACTTACTCTATTTATGACAAAGAGATGCTTGCCATCATGCATGCTTTGTCTAAATTCCGTCAATACTTGGTGGGAAGTAAATTTGTTGTTAAGACTGACCATAATAGTCTTAAACATTTTATGCGCCAAAAGGATTTGAATGAAAGGCAGCAGAAGTGGGTAAGTAAGCTCCAAGCATATGACTTTGACATTGAATATGTCAAAGGAAAAAATAATATAGTGGCTGATGCTCTTTCAAGAAGGCCTCATTTGCAGTCACTTTGTGAGTTATCGGCAGATTGGAAGGAGTTAATTGCTGCTGATTATGTTAAAAATCAGTTTGCAACCAGCTTGCTAGAAGGTCATTTGGTTGATGAAAGGTATAAGTTGGTTGATGGTATAATATACTATAAAGATAGAATGTTTCTAGTACAAGAATCTAAGCTTAAAAAGAAGATTCTATAATCTTTTCATGATGTTCCCCTGGCTGGTCATCAAGGGATTTTCAAGACTTATAAGTAGATTCGTGAAAGATTCACTTGGAAAGGGTTGAAAGAAGAAATCTTGAACTACATTAGAGAGTGTCCGATCTGTCAAAGAAATAAAAATGAACACTCTTATCTAGCTGGTCTGCTACAGCCCTTGCCCATTCCGAATCAGAAATGGGAAAGTATTGCCATGGATTTCATCACTGGGTTGCTCAAAGTGCAAGGACGTGATTGTATTTTTGTTGTGGTTGATAGACTAACGAAATTTGCTCATTTCTTTGCTGTCACCACTTCATTTACAGCAGCTCAAGTGGCTGAGTTGTTCTTCAGAGAGGTCTTCCGTTTGCATGGGTTGCCTAAAACTATTGTCAGTGATAGGGACAGCAAGTTCCTAAGTGTTTTTTGGCAAGAGATCTTCAGATTGAGTGGGACAGTGCTTACTCCAAGCACTAGTTATCACCCACAAACAGATGGGCAATCAGAAATTGTTAACAAGTGGTTAGAGGGCTACCTAAGAAACTATGTTTCAGGACAACAGTGAGCTTGGATTAAATGGCTTCATTTAGGAGAGTATTGTTATAACTCTTCTTATCACATGTCAATTAAGATGTCACCTTTTATGGCTCTTTATGGTTATGAAGCTACTAATTTTGTTGATTTAGTGTTTGGTGATAGTAGAGCTCCACAAGTACTAGATATGTTACAACAAAGCCAAGACATCTTGAAATCTCTCAAGGAAAATCTGCAACAAGCTCAAAATCAGCAGAAGTTATACGCTGATCAGTAGCGTGTTGAAAGGTCTTTTGAAGTTGGGGACATGGTCTATTTGAGGCTTCAGCCATATAGACAATCTTCTCTCAAGAAAAGTGGTGCGGAAAAGTTGAAGCCACGTTTTTATGGCCCTTTCAAAGTCACTAAGAGAATTGGTGAAGTTGCTTATGAGTTGGAGCTTCCAGCTGAAAGCAAAGTACATAATGTCTTTCATGTGTCATGCCTCAAGAAGGCAATTGGACACAACGTGGTGGCTACATCAGAATTACCTCCATTGGATGAGGAAGGTCAGTTGGTGTTGATTCCTGAAGAAATCCTTGATACTAGAGAACGTTCTTTGAGGAGAAGGACAATCAAAGAATATTTGGTTCGATGGAGGAACTTGCCTATTGAAGATGCCACGTGGGAAGGAGAACAGATTTTGTTGCATCCATCTTTTCAGTTGCTTGGGGACAAGCAACTTCGAGGAGGGCGGACTGTAATGTCCCCTTCTCATTAGTAATCTGTTCCGACACTCATCAGCCTATTCCGGAAGCTTGTAGGCGTGTGTGAGGTAAAATTAGGGTTTCCAGTTCGGAGGTTCCTTGGCATTTTCTGTCAGTTTACTATTTATAGTAAATTCTATTTTAGGCAGTATGGAGATTGTCAGCTTTCAGTACTTCATTTCCAATTGGAGCATTTATTTGCAGTTCATGTTTGACCTCTTATGGCATTTTTATGTTGAAATAAGGCATTAAGGTTATATTATGCAGTTGACCCCCTTGGCCTAGATGAACAACTTTAAGTTGTATTTAAAAAGGGGACTTGGAAGGGTGGCGCCTTCATGAAGAGCTTTATTATTTTTTAATAATAAGAACATTATTCCTTGGGCAAAAGTGGACGCCACTTTATTAAGTGAGAATTATGAAATAAAGTGAATTTCTTATTATGCATTTTGGACGCCATCTTGAGAAGTTGAATGTTTTTGGGAATTTGAAAGGTCTCCTGTGTCTTTTGATCTGCTTCTCAGGCATTTGAAGAGTTTGTGAGCTCTTATTTAATGAAGGTTTTTGCTCCAACATTTCATCCATGAAAATTATGCTAAAGTTATGCTGTCAAAATGACAATTGACATATTGCTTCGAGGATGTCTACCTCCTAGCCTTTCATCCAATTTCGTGTTTGCAATATAACACCTAGTTGGCTACATTGCTGCTTCTCAACATCAGACTAGCAGATTGAGCATCAAGATTGAAGAATTTCTGGAGTGTTTTCACAGTTTTGATTTCCTGGTTTATCAACAGTTGAAGCTGATTTTTGATTATATCTTTTGGAGTGATTTTATTTTTGTTCTGGGTATTTTGGAAAAACATTTCTTAGTGCAAGGCAACCCCTTCCTCCAAAAATTGGAATTTATTTCCAAGTTTCTGATTTTATAAAGAAAAATCGATTTTTCAAGGAGGCCGTACCATTTAGAAGAGTGCTAAATAATCTGGAGTCTTTGGTGATTGTTTCTGGATTGCATCTTGGGCGCCAAACCTCTAGGGAGCATTTGCAACTGATTTCTCGTCATTCAGAGGTAAATTGACCAAGTTATGAACATTTAATGAATTCACAGTTGCTGGTTTGAATTTCCAGAATTCTGATTTTTATATCAGATTGTTACAGTTTCCAGTTTTTGGTCTTATACTTCAGTATTTGAGTGTTATATGATTGTAAAAGTTCATACTTCATGTTTAAGGTTCATTTCCTATCATTGTAATTTGTAATCTGCAGAGTTTAATTTGTTAAGGTTGAGATTAAGCATTACTAATCCAACCATTTTTTCAGTTCTGCAATAACTTATTGTTTTGTTATTAAATTACCCCTGGATGGTTTACCGCCAGTATGGATAATCTGATTTGTAACACTCTTATACCCACTTTCATAGTGGAGAATCCCCACAGTTCTGTGGATGCCCGCCGCAGCGGATGAATTGTTTTAAATGTAATCTTTTTCCCCCACTGTTTGGTGGTAGTGTGGAATTGTTCTTTATGGCTGGTTATCCGCCTATCAGTTTATAATTTCAAAATTCAACACTCCGTCATATGTTAGCACCTTGCCCTCGGTGGGATCTTGAGTGCACATTCTTGACGTTGAGTAGTTTTCATTTCAAGTTCAGTTTTCAGTTTGATGCTAACGCTAATCCAGTTAACTATTGCTGGTTATGTTGTGTAATTCCTTCGGAGAAATTGGTTAGCATATTTCATTCATGCCCGATGTGTCTTCAATAGGTTTACTCCATGTGTGTTTATGATTGCTTTATGCTTATGAATATCCCAATTGGTGGTAGTTAGGAGAAATATTTTCAAATTTTACATAGACCCTCCCCTTCCCCCACGCCCCTGCCAACATGTCTTCAAAGACCCTAAGGCTAGAAACCCAATCAACAAAGGAGGAGGAATTATTATGACTAATTACAAGTAATAGACAACAACACTAACAAATTAACTTATTTAAAATTAAATTATTATTAGTCTCCAAATGCAGCAATGAGGAGTCGTGACTATTGAGATGAAAAGGTGTGACTCCCTCAAACTTGAGATATAAAAGGGAGAGCATTTCATTTAAGAAAAACATCCATAACATCATTAAAGAATTCAATTGAGAATAGAACCTTAAGTGATTTTGCAAGTAAGTTAAATTAGGTTCTCAATAATAGTGATGATGTGAGAAAGGATGTGACTTCAAATGTGAAAGGTTGTGACCCTTCAAATGTGAAAGACTGTGATTCCCTCAACAATAAGATATAAAAGGGGAATCATTCCTTGTGAAGAAATCATCAATAGTAAATAAATCTATCAATCAATTTGGAAGTAAAGAATTATTCTCAAAAGGCAGCCATGAAGGGTGGTGATCCATTTATTGTGCAAATCCTTCAAGAAATGTACATAAGGAATAAATCAATTCATTGACATTCAATAAGCAATCATCACTCACCTATCCATCAAGAAATCAAGGAATCATCACTCATCTATCCATCAAGAAATCAAGCAATCATCCCTCATCTATTCATCAGGAAATCTCAAAAAGATTTCCAAGGAAGGAACAATCAATCATAACAACTCAATTTAGTTAGTGATAAAATCTAACGATATAACTTGACTTTCAATTCTCAAATGGGAAACCACACATTGCCATCACTATTTATCACGGAAACTTAGGCATAACTAAAGATACAAAGATGGATTAAGATTATCTTACTTTCAAACTTCCAGATATAAGTGCACCAAGATATCATCTTGACCTGGGATGGTCAATCTCTTAAAAGCCAAACAATAACATTAGAAGTCCACAAAAATATTCCAAAACAATCTACAATGATTTACCCATAACACCCCATTTGAAACATCATAGAGTGAATTATTATGAGCATGTCTAGTCGGAATTAGAAAGAGTAATAAAACCCTAAATTCAACCAAATTCTGATTTGCCAAAACAGCATTTTGAGAGAATGTAATGAAGACAACTCAATTCTTTAGGAACCTACAAGTAACAAATTTTGACTCGTAGAGAGACCTTAGGAGAAATTTTGAAAAGAACCATGGACACTATAAATTGAAGCTTGTGTTTTGAGATTTATTGGAGGATATATTCATCAAGCTTCATTAAGGCAGGAACACATTTGTTCCAATAAAGAGTAATTTGTTCTATTCATTTTGGACAAGATCATAATGCACAATCAAATCCATAACACATATGATCTATCCCACACCCATAGAAACAATGGTGATGCATGGATCAACCTTGTAACCTACAAAATTGATCTAGTAAACTTGTCTTATGAACCAAATTCACTTCTATATGTAATATCTATAGTAGATCACTTCATCCAAGGGTCTTCTTCTCCTAAGTCCTTCTCTTGATCAAAGTAACTCCACATTCATGATTAAAGATCAAGGACATTAGTATTAGGCACCTTAGATAAATTTGATACAAATCAAGTTACACCCAAAGTTGTTACATAAGTTTATGTTAAGTTACATTGTGGGCCCATAACCCACAATTCCTAGGATCATTCTTGCCTCAAAACTTGGTGTAAATGTTTACATGAAATGAAGTATACGTTAGAGTGAAAGGATACAACATGTAGTAAAGGACACCTAGATCTTTTTTTCTCAAATGTGAAATTGGCTTTGCACAAAGGATCTTGATATTCACGACACTCCCATAATCCTTCATGATGAAGGATGCAACATTTTTCTATCATTCTAGATTTCATCAAGGGTAATGAAGAATTTGCATCATTGGGCCCAAGATCTTTGTGGTAAAGAAATGAGAGAAAACTTAAGTAATGGGTCTTGCCAATTTCCAACTCTTGGTTTTGTTGTTGAGAGTTATATTGGGGTATAGTAGTACACGAATTAGAAGAATATTAGACAATAAATTGTCCTCATACTTTAGAGGATGGCATTAACCCTATTAGTAGTTAAGTTGAGACAAGTCTACTAACAACTACTCTCCAGGGACATCATTGTAGTATAAAGTTGGACATAACCAAATTATATCAAGGTATCGCAATAGAAACCAATTACATCACAAGAAGGAGCAATGTCTAAGAATTACAAATCTATGAAATTAATTTGGGATCTTGGTATGGGCAAAAATGATTTAGTGACAAACTAAAATTGCTTGAGGACAAGCAATCTTAGGCAGGGTGGATTGTGATGTCCTATTTTATTCATGCCCCCGTGAGTAGTATACCTTACAACAATGCTCAAATATTTCTTTATTTCCTTTGCCATATGCTGGCCGAAATCCATTATTTCGACACCACATTTAAAACAGAAATTCAATTTAAATTATTATATTTATTTTGTTGGGCCGACCATACATAGATTAATGAGATCGCCCAAATCATTTATAAAAGTGTGTTTATGAGCAGCAATTCCATTTACCAAATAAGCAGCGAATATGAATTGATAGAAGGCAGTGATTAAAAGTGGGAAAACAACGATTAGAGAAAGGCGGAGATTAGTTTTCAAAAGGTGTGACGAAGTAAGAAGAGGACATGTCTACTTGGAGGGTCATCACTTTACAGAAGGATACATCTCTTCACTCAGCCATGAAGATATAAAAACAATAGATTTGGAGAATGAAGAAAAATAAATAAAAAATCAATTAGAAATCTGGATGAAGCAGCAAATTGGAAAAAAAATAAAAATTATAAGAGATCTATTGGATTAAGTATTATTGCCAAGAATATATTTGGGAAGTAAGTTTAAATATAATTAGACATACATACATACATACATACATACGTACGTACATACATACATAGATATGTACACACACATGCACGCATGCACGCACGCACATACATACATACATACATACATACATACATAGTTGAGCTGTTGAAGGAAATAGCACACTTAGATATCTAGTCAAAGACTCAAATGTATACAAAACTCATGGAATATGAAATCCATGACATCAAATGTTCCAAACAAATATGAAATATCAAAACAATAACTAGAATTCTATGGCTCAAAGGAGCTTGCATCCTTCCTACAAATGCGGCTAAGATAGATCTTGGA
>VDFB02248223.1:0-27430 GCA_007258455.2 Sequoia sempervirens | reverse complement strand
TTGTGAGCATCGCACAGATCTCGAAAATGGCACATTTTTAAAAAAAAATTAATTTTCATGCTTCGATCTGCGTGCTGGGGAGGTCGTACGGCCCCCCAAACAATTTTTTTTGTCTCCCAAATCAATCGCATCTAAAATTGACAAATGACAAGTGTTCTTAGGTTTTTGGCCGCCATGAACACGATGGCTGTCCGCTTGAGCCCAAAGTGTCCCAAAAATTCCGCTACCCCCTGATCTTGCAAAAAAGATGCTGGTGGAAACCCTTGCATTAGAAACTCACTGAAAGGCCATATCTTCAAATCACTAATAGGAAGTTGTAGGTTTGGAGCTCTGATACCATGTTAGAATCCAAGATCACCCGCGATGAAATCACCCTCGGTCAGCTACGCAAAGACATGCGTAACCAAAGACTCCATGTTATGTAAACCTCAAAGTAAAAATGCATTATTGAGAATCAAATATTACAAAAAGATCAATCCTTATGAAGGAGATCAAGAAACCCTAAAAGGGAAACCCTAAATGAAACCCTAGTGTGCACACTTAATAATTAATCAATTATTAATGTGCCTAAGTTTATCTTAAGTAAATAAAGGAATAAGTGACTTAATTAATTAACCAATATGATATAATTAATTAAGTGGAATAACTTATTACTCTCATCAATATGTGGTTTGTTCAAAGGATCTTGCTTATTTGTATAAGTTCTTCTTCTTAGGGATCATCGTGTCTTAATGTCTCCTTAAGAGAGGAAAATTCCAAGCCAAGAGAATCATAACTTAGGGAATGCAACAACACTCCAGCATCAACACTAAGAGGAAAGTTGTAATGCTTAAGAAATATCATGCTCTTTGGAGGACACCAAACCCAATGACACCACCAAGAAAAGGACACATCACAAGAATACAGAAAATCACATAGTGAAACATGAGTGTCGATGTATGCCCCCACTTTAAAGTAATTTCTAACACCATTGTTGTGAGAAATTAGCTTTAAAGTATCTGATATTCAATGCTAACCATAAGACATAAGAGCTTATTCAGAAAGCCCTATGCCATCATCATATGTTCCCAATGAAACTACATAATGTAAGGGAAAAGGGGTTTCCCCTAAAAATACACATAACGGATCTATGATCTGTGGTAAGTATATCTTTGCTGGCTAAGCAGGATATAGAGCTTGAAACATCATAATTCCCCAAATACTCATAGAACCAGAAGAATGACACACAAAGAGTGAAAATAAAGAAAAATATTTTGGGTCAACATGGAAGAGACTTAATGTCTCGATGCCTTGTGTCATCCCCAAAAGGAAAACACAAGATAAATGAAAAGATAAATGCTTATGACATATAGAAGAATGTAGGTACAAATAGAGGAATGCACATGAAGAGAGAGATACATCAAAAAAATAGTACGAGGGATCACATTACACACATGCAATCACACAAAGAAACATGCAAAAGAAAACAAAGACAAGACTAGTAAGGCACATGCGAGTCAACCTATATCAAGTCCTCTGCATCCCAATATTGTTCGGTATAATAGAAGGAGGACAACTAGCCAAAGGGACAACATCATGTGCCAAAAATAGGACAAGGCTATCTAACTCCTTACCCCCACTAGGTGCAGGATAAGGATGAGCTGAGGTGATTGATGAGAAACATGATAGAATGAAAAATCAGTATCAATTGAGTAAGTAGGTGCATTAACACAAGGAACTGCACCACAATCCTTAAGATGTCAAATTTTATTACTTAAAGCTTTACATTCATTAGTAGAATGACCATGAACTCTATGATATGCACAAAATGAACTTTTTTTGTAAAATTTCTTTCATGTTCTTCGAGGGAGAGATTATTGGTAGATGGTTAGCACTCCCCTCAGGATTCGTGACATGGACTAACCACCTCCTTTGGATCCATTAACTTTTATAGTTGTATTGGACATTAACAGGTCAATCTTTTGGTGCAACGACAATTGTGGGCCAACAATTTGTATCAGAGCCAAAGGTGTCAGGTTTGAATCCCCTTAGGTAATGCTAAGGGGGAGTTTGTTGGTAGATGGTTAGTGCTCTCCTCAGGATTTGTGACATGGACTTACCGCCTCCTATGGATCCATTAAATTTGACAATTGTAATGGACATTAATAGGTTGATCTTTTGGTGCAACAACAACTATGGGCCAACAAAGATATTTAGCGATCTTGGAGGAGTCTTGACAAGATACTCTCTTGATCAAAAGTAGGGGATATTTATTTCTTAGCATAAGATGTCATACACACAATAGATGATAAGGACTTAGATGAATATGGAGATAAAGGTGGTAAACCTAGGTCTTTCTTGAAAGAGTACGATATAGACTTCACTTGTTCTCTATCATTTTGCTCCATGTTTACATTATGTCTATGTTTAGAAAGGAGTTTGTATCCAACACCATAACATTCTTCTAACTTAGATGAGGAGGTGTTATGCTTTTGAGAAGGATTGAATTCTTCACAAGAATCATTTTTAGTTTTCTTAAAGTTATGCATCTTCCTCTCATGAGGGATGGGAGTTAAAGAGCCCACATCACCACCATGGGGTGATGTTGTTAACATAGAACTGGTCAAGTTGGGAAAATGAAGCACAAGGTTGTTGAGGTGTATATTGTGAGATTTTGTACTCTCCCATAAAGGAGGATGTAAAATATAATGAACCCCAATCATCACTAGAGCATGTGTTTGAAAATTTATCATTTGTATATGACTCTTTTGGACTTTGAGGGTGAGATTTTGGACTCTTCATTGAAACAAGGCATAAAATCTAATGATCCCCAATTATCACTAAAGAGTTTTATTTTAGGTGAAAGACAATTAGGATTAACATCAACTTGTATAGGTTCTATTTATGAGGTTGGAATGAAAGTATTAGGGGAGTTGGATTTGTTATGATCATGTTTAACTTGTTATTTATAGCTTCGTTCATCTACTTCAACCATGTATATCTTATTGTTGTATTCAAATTTCATCTCACAGTGAAGAGTAGATGGGACTCCTTTCATAACATGAATCCATGGTATCCCTAGGAGAAGGTTGTATGAAAGAGGTCCTGGCATGATATGGAAAGGGGTAGGCACTTGACTATAGGTCTAACCTAAATAGGTAATGTGATCATTCCTAACGGTTGCCTATTAACATTGTCAAAGCCACAAATATTAACACTGTTAAGTTGAATAAGCTTCTTGTGCACACCAATTTTATCTAGGAGATCAATGCTACAAACATTAAGACTCACTCCATTATCTATGAGAGTGTGCCTAACTACGTTTTCATTAATGATCAACTTGATCATTAAGGACTCATTCTTATTTTGAATCTCAAGTGAGGGTGATTCTTGTTGAGTGAATGTGATATTTGACTTTGTCACTTGCATACAATCAAAGGAGGTTGCTACATCATTCAATTTCAAAGAATATTGGATAGAATTCTTCTGCAACACTTCTTGGAGCATCCTATTGTATGTAAGTGATGTTTTTGTTAAATCCAAAAGGGAGATGGTTATATTACGAAGTTTCTCAATGAGATCATTCTCTTTTCCACTATGTGAAGGAAAATGAGGAGCAATATGCAAGATAGGTCGAGGAAATGGTAATGATGTAGGTATGTGAGCAACGATATTGTAATTCAGTTGCTGTGAAACATTGTTATTATCAAGTTGCCTTGTAAAGTTCAAGATATCTCCTGGTTGCCAAGGTTTCTTTTTAGGTGGTTCTATGATGGGAGGTGACTTAGGAGGCTCACTAATTAAAGAAGATCCAATTTGTGTAGTCATAACCTCAATTGAGTTACCTAGATAACCTTGTAGTGAGGGGGGGTCTAATGTGAACTCATCTATGCCATCCATCTTAGTGTGTGTTGAGAAAAATGTAGAATTAGAAGAGGGACAAACACGATTCTCATGACACTCAATAATTGGGTCTACTAACACCAAGATACCTTGGTCTCAAATAGGAGAGGTATTGAGAGAAGAGTAAATATGATTGTCATGATTATCTATGCGTGCATCCTCTTGTTTCAAAGATTTAGTGGATGGTCTAGGTGAGATGAAGTCCTCAAGGGCTTCATCTAACATATCAAAGTCATCACAACTAAAGGGTTTGAAGTTAGCCATTTATTTTTATTTTTGTTTTGTTTTCTAATGATTTCAAGATGTAAATTAATCTATCTAATAATACAATGATGCTGAAAATGAAAGAAAAGTAAAGAAATCTAACACTAAATTTCATTAAAATATGCGAGAAATGTTTTCCAAAAAATGTTGCAGGATCTAACTAAATGAGCAATACTTTGAATGCACTAACAAATTGTTTCAAAAATTTAATTCTTAGATCAGAAAATAGTAATAGAAATGCAAACCAGAGACTAAAAAGCACCTAATTTTTTCCCTAAATGTCTATACAGAGACACTTTTTTGGACCCTGGGTGAATGGGTCCTAGATCAGGGTTTTAAAAAAATGAAAAATGCAATTTTTTTGAGTTTTTTAATGTGTTTTTTGTGCCCCATTCCAAATTGTAACTTTTGTGGAATTTTTTTCTAGAATTTGATGACCTAATACAAGTGAAATGAAGGACAAAAGATGAACTATATGACACTTTTTGAAATGCAATTTTGAATCAATTTTTGAATATGAATGATGAAAAGAACACTAATATGCAAAACACTATGCAAAATTAATGTAATATGAATGCAATTTTTTGAATATTTAAGATTTAAACAATGCAAAAATGCAAATTTAAACCTCTATATGCAATACAAACTAATGCAATTTTGACAACCCTAAATGAGATGCAAAGTAATGTAATGCAATGCAAACTTATGCAAATCCTAGATCTAGGGTTTAAAAGGAATCCAATTTTTAGAATGTTGTTGTACAAGGTCGAGTTCACCAAAATGAAATGATGGAAAATATGGGTGTCACTAGGGTTTCCTAAAATGGAAAAGTGGATCCAAAGAGTGAAAAAGGGGTCCTGTTCTTCCTCAATTCATTGGGAAATGAGATCCACACAATGAAAGGACTATCCAACAAAAGGTGAGTCAAGTCAAAGTGTGAATTTGCAAATTTCCCTTTTCTACAAGGATGATGGTATTAGTCAAACAACACTTTGGGGAGAAAGATTAAAAATAGCAAAACAACTCTAAATTGTGATCTATAATTTAGTGGATTAAGAAGATTTAGCATAACATTGATGGAACCTACAAACTTTCTCGAGAATCTGGAAGAGATAAGTCTTGTAAAATCACAAAAGGTGTTTTAGCAGCTAATCGAGGACTCAGATCTAAATTCTATGGTGAATGTCTCCGCTAGGCTCTCCAAAATATGTTTTGGGTTCTTCTCCTATGTTTGCACTTCATATCCCCGACATTTTCATCACGACATTCAGAAATAAATCCCTGTGAGGGTGAGTTTTTGTGAGATGAAAAACAACAAAGGTGACAACTTTGACAACTTTGTAATTTTTGCACCTTTTGAGATCTTTAGCTTTTCTTCAACTTGCAAATCTGCAATAGACAAAGATGGGAAAAATGTTGTTTTGTTGGTGAATGGGGGTTTGGCTTGGTCAAACCCCATTTTGGTAATTAAACCTTGTAATGAAATGAAATAGCATGAAAGGAATGATGAATGAACAAACTTATGTCACAACTCACCAAACCCTTGGATGAACCTTGGAATGAAGATTTTTAACTTGCATGAAATGAATTCAATGGATGTGGATCTTGATCATGAAACTTGATTTGAGACAATGCCTTTGAATTTTTGAATGGATCTTGAAGACTACATTAACATATTAGCTCAAATAACATGTATGATGCAAGAAGACTTGGACATGATAATAGGACCTTGATTGCTACAATAATCTTCAGTAAATCTACCCTTGAATGTCTTGAAAATTCTTTTGATAATTCTCTAGCTTGATCTCATGAAGTCACATAAAATTCTTCTAGGTGAAACATAGTGAAATGACCTCTTATTCATACATATGTTAACATTAATTCTCAAAATTCAAATAACACGTTTCCACATGTGAATACACATTTGAAATCATTGAAATACTTCCAAAAACATATTTGAAATTTAGGTCTTAGGCCTAAGGGAGGACCCATTTTCCCTTGGTAAAATGGGTCCTAGGTCACTCACCTAGGACACACATTCTCCTATGTTAAGTGTTATGATATAGAATTAATGAAGATCAGGTTTTATCATTTGGAAATTGAATTTAATTAGGCTTTGATTTGAACTAAAAGGCCACTAAGGTGAATTAACCTCAATCAATTAATAAATCCCTTTGGGATTAGTGTGAAAGTGTAAGGCACATTTTACAACACCATAAATAAATTACAATTAAGTCCATTTTAATTAATAAGGCCCTAAACTTAATGCGAATATGTAAAATACATATTACAACACTAAATTAAGGCATCATTTAGTCCTTTCATTTAATATTATTTCCCAAATTAAGTGTGAAAAAGGGATACTTTTTCCTACACTAAGATGATGTCATGCACCGAATTTTGTGTGCATTCTTATCTTATTCAAGATTGTGTTTATTCTCATTTATATATGTGTGTATCGGGCTAGCATGACAGATAAATCAAAATAATGGATTGAGGCTTGCTTTAGATTAGGTTGTGCCTAAAGCTTAGTTGACTTGGACACTTTTGTTCCATACAATTATGTCTATTGATTAAAAAATCTTTTAATTTTTGTTGGTCTTTACTTGTACTTGTGTTTGAAAGAAACGAGGTGTTGGAAGCATCTTAAGAATTTCTTATAATCAAAGGGAAATATAAAACTTATTTAATAGTGAATCAAAATCCTTTGTTAGTTTTACAATGATCAAGGACACACAAGACAATATATATATGTAAATTCCTATTGTAGTATTTATAAATGATGATCTACATAAGTGCATATGTTAGTTTTGATAAATGCTTTCCAATTCAATGCTGATTTTTAGATGTTGGTTTTTGATAAGTGAATTTTCATGAATTTTGATAATCATGTATATCTTTGAGGTTCTCTTTAAATGTACAAAATTTAGTGCACAAATTGATGTATTTGTATGCAAGAAAACAAGTAATCGTCTAAAAATTGAAATGGTAAACTCAAAAAAATAGGAAAAAATATTTTAATTATGGGGATCATAAGATTCTAGATAGGAGCACATCCATTAAAGAAGAATGACTACCCTTCTTTCTAAAATGAAATATGTGAGATGTAGATGATAAATATAGCTCGGCAAGGTATATTTATGCACAAAATAAAACAAATTAAATGTTAGAATGACAAAATGACTAAACATAAGTGTCAAACAAGAGTAAAAGACTAAGGTTTGCAATTTACTCTTCTATAATTATATTAATGACAAATCATTAATAGATTGATCTTATGTAATTATTTAACTAATTTTATTTAATAATTATTGTTTAAATGTTTTCATTTTTCTTTTGAAATTAGTGATATCATTTTTTATTTTAAATTCTACAAAATTATCATATTGTAATTGTTTTCACCATATAATATTTTCTAAACATGCATACAAAAGAAAAAAAAATTTATGCAACTACAAGACACAATTTTTATTTAACAGTGTTACATAGTATAAACCTCCCTTTTTCTACAAATAAAAATCCGATTCTTTTAACTATAACTACTTTACCATTCTCAGTATTTTTTCTATAAATCATTGTAGCCTATCTTGTGGAATTGCACAAATAATTTTACACCCAAAAATAAAGTTAACATTTCCCTCTGAGATTGTATGGTCTTGAAGGGGCGGCAAGTCGCACAAGTATTTAGCAAAGATATTTGTCATATGGAATGCGATTGACAATAATGCATGCCGCTGGAATCTCCTAGTTGCGTGTAAGACTGTGACAACCAGCGCAAAGACTCTAATCTTTAAGTCAAGTCCACAGAAAATTGCATGGCAGTTTGTGAAGAATGGAAATTTAAAACAAAACACCGTCTCCATCAAAGACCTTTCAACTCCCTTCACCACACGCTACTCTATCCTTTATGTCATTCATTTATTCGTTCCTCTTCACAAATTATCACCCATCTCTGAATTATTTCTGCAGTAAGAAATGACAACACTCCATCTTTTGCTTTTTCTGGTACTGGGCTGTGGCGTAGCTCAAAGCAAATAAGGTGGTAAAAGTAAGTCCCTTAGCATTCATTCACAAGGGAGGAGGAGGAGGACTGCTCTAGGGCTCAGCCAAGGAAATCAAGCACGTTTTCCTCTTTCCACAACAACAACGTGGCTGAGCACGATATCGGAGTCAATAAACATGTATCTAAACCATGAAAAGACTTGCTACCTCAAAGCATGTTATTATAAAGTCATTATTCTCAAAATTGGATTGGCTATTCCAACCTCTCCAATATCCACCTCTATGGAGTGATTTCTTGATTCCATCCTAACATCATTAGGAAGCAACACTCAATGAAAATAAGCATTTAAACTAGTAAACTTGATTATGTTCTCCTAAAAGCAATTATATCAAGAATATTGTTTTGATAATATTCAAATGGAAATCTAATACTGAAAATAATTTGCAAACAGATTTCAATCATTACCGATGACAAAAATAATCAGTTAACTCATTAATAGAAATAATTAAACAATTAAATTAAATTAGTTAATTCATCAATTATATGCGATAACTAGCTAATTACCTCCATGAAAATGGGTAGTAGCTACCACCTCTCCACATTCATTCCACTATCAATTGGGGTAAACTCATGATCCAAAATCAAATCCTATCCTTTCATCCATGTCATCAAAAATATATAAATTAAGATCAAATCTACCATTTCCTCACCCTGATTTGGAGCAAGTAGATGGTATCAAAGTGTGCAACAAAAATCTGATTTTTGGTGAGAGCATATCCATTTGTCATCAAAAGGTATTACATTTTAATTTGAATCATGTTGTCAATTGATTCTATTTATGCAATTCATCTTTTTTCTTTATCAAATCTGATGCAGATCCAATTTGAAGTGTATATTAAATTTGCTAAAATCTTTATTTTGTGTTTAAATTTCATGCTTACACTTGGTATAGGAGAAATTTGTTTTGTTGCTACAAGTTTTTTGTATGTCTTTTTTTATTTTATTTTTAGAATATAAGAAGCTTTGGATCAATTGTTCGAAGAAATGTAAGAAACCGATTTGCAAAATGTTTCTACAAAAGTAGGCCATTCTAGGTAGACCAAGCCACTAGGTAGACCATCCTAGAGAAACCAAGTCACTAGATAGGACATCTAGAAGGAATATACCATTGATTAGGCTATAGACCAAGCTACCCCCTTAGGTTTTAGGGATTTGGATGGCCTTTTTCTTTGAGTTCCTAAATCTTTTATTTTAGGCATAAGTTTTGTAAGTGTTATAGATTATGTTTTTGCTAGTTATGAGTAATCTAAGATAGTACATTATTTTGTATGATGCATTCTTTGACTATATCATTTGGATGTAATGTCTTGATAAGTTCATGCATTTCCCAAATTATCTTGGTGATATGCTGAATCCTTAGTAACATGTGATATGTATAGTTACAAGATGGCCGATGAATAAGAAAATAACGCAAATCAATCTCAAGCTCCCACAATGCATTATTATCTTTTTATTAATGAAAAATTAAATATCTTGATTGCCATTAGAGTATTTGGATTAGGTTGTAAGTGTGAGAATTTAGATATCCTTACCATGGATAGATATATTATAGTATCATCTTTTCTACTTTGTGTACACCTAGGAGGTCATTGTCCCCTAGAGATGGGTTGGCTTAAGAATTTAAGATTTCTCTTCAATCTATATAAATTACACCACATTGAATTTAATGCTATTGTTGGTAGATCTATGGGATCTATATTTATTATTCTTTTCCTTGAACACACTAGATTGGGGATATTCTCCATTTTAAAGTATTTTGACCTAATTTGTTTGTATGCATTTTATTCTACCTATTGAGGTAGAATTCTCTATGGTTGATATAAATTGTATTCTCTCTTTTTTGAGGTAGTTAGTATGTAGCCACACTACATGGTTAAGAAATGGATTAAGCATGGTTGGGAAAAATTTGGGTATATCATTATGTGGTATTGTATTATTTGTGTGTCATTGTCTTGCCATGTATATATCTTGTATTATATGATTGATGTCTATATTCATTTGGGTTACTTGTATTGATGTGTTGTAACATATTATAGAGTATTGATTGATTTGGTATTATTTTATTGGGGTGTTATTGATGTTGTGAAATTGGATCATCTTGGTTAGGTTGTATGGACTATAGATCAAATGATTAGATGTCTATGCAAAAGAAAATGGAAATAAAATTAAATAATCATTAAACTTATCTCTATTTCATACTCTTGGATTATTTATTTGAGTACTTCATGCCAAATTGATGGTTGGGGAGCAAAGGGATTCCTTCAATGTATAAGTTCTACCTTCCCCAAAATACACAATTTGATCTTGTAGTGAGTGGTGTGTGTATTTAAGCTAAATAGTGCATGCATACATTGTAACCTTGAGTAAGAAAAATAATTTATATGTAATAGATTAGCTCATTGACCCAATTTTACATATTATAATTATTATTAAGGCTAATAGCTATTGACTTGATGCATTATTGAGTGATGTACTTGTTGATTCCTAAAATTGTCAAGCAACAACCTTATGGGAAACTCAGTTAATGGGGGAACCAATTGCATTCAACTAAGTGACCTATGGGTTTTTAAAGAAGCTAACTCCTATATTTGGGGGTTTGGAAAGGGAAAAAGAAACAAATATATTAAATAAAGATCTAACCTAGGGCGATGCGCCAAGATGTAGGTGTGGGCATGACAAATCTTCCTATCAAATGGGATTTAAGGGCCTGTTCAACAATCTGCATGTCCAAAAATAACAAAGAGTATAGATGAAAAGCCTAAGAATTTTATCAAATAAAATAAAATAACTTCCATACACATTTGATGAAAAGAAGATTCCAAGACATGGTCTGAATCAACGAACTTATATTGAAATTATAGAAGTTCTACAAATAAACTACTCAGTACAATAACAACATAGTATAATGTTTTGTCAACTAACTAAGAAACAAAAAGGCCAAACAAAAATGGCACAATTTGTGAGTCTTAATATAGTAATCTAAAATAATACAAAGGCTTGGTGTCTTTCCATAATTTTTCTATGTATTCTTCGAACTTTGAACTCATTGTCAAAAAGTTGAAGCAATATATATAGAAGCATCCCATTGCTTGAGAGCAAGTAACATAAAAATATTCCTTGACACGAACAATGATTTCCATTGCAATGATTTCCCATGGACATTGCAACAAAAAAGATTTTGAATCATAGAATGCAGTCCTCTTCAAGCTAGATGCATCCCCCTGTGAATGATGACTATGGTCCTAGTGTGGAAGCAACAAAATTCACATGTAGACATGTGTCGCTCACCCACAAATTTGGTTAGGACATGTGGCAATAGGGCGGGGCTCATTGTTCATTCTTCCCTTCTGGTGTTGAAAATACCCATGGAGAAGACACGTGGAGAAGCCTTCATTTTGGGTGCTGACTATGGGGTCTGCCAAAAGATACCCATGGAATGACACTACATGGCATGTGGGTGGAGCTTGGTAGAGAAGAAAAGGGGAGTGGGCTCTCAAAGGCCTACACTACCAACACATGGAGGCATGACAGGGCTTGATAAAGTAGCAAGGGAAGAACTCTTTCTAAGGAGTGGGTGGCCGACATGTGGAGAAAGTGGGTGAAGCTCTTCAAAAAGGGGCCCAAAGATATTCAAATACATGAGACGCAGGCCAAGACTTTTCAAAATAATAACATCAACCTGAAGGGAGCTCTAGGGATTTTTAATCCACAACTTTTGGTGACTATCAGGGGAATTTTGCCTATAGAATGGGAAGCTAAAATTTTTGGTTTGAAGACCAGAGCCTTATTTGATGGTCAATGGAGTTAGAGTTGTGAGAGCACGATTTGCAGAGGTAGCCAGTCAGGCTTAGATGGTGTCGATATGGCACATTGATTCTCTTGCACCTCATGTGGATCAATTACTGCTTTGAAGGGCAACTCCATGGATATCTTGGTCCCAAACTCAAGCTGAAAGAGTAGTTGTGCTATCTAATGGGTGACGCCTTCAATGTCATCTATAGTAGGGCGTTGACTAAATTTTTGAAAATCAGATAAATCCTGCTTCTTTTCCTCGATTTTTTCTACAATATGCTCCATTATGGCTATCGAGTTAGCAAAGAGAAATAGGGAGGGCAAACCAATTTGAGTCAGCTGGGAGAATTTCATCCACATACTATTCATAGTCTAACTCAATGTTACCAAGGAACCGTTGACATGGAGGATGGCCATGTGGCAATAGATTAATTCTTTCACCTTTTTGGCAGCTAACCTCTGGTCTTCAATCCCTACACTCACCAAGTCTTCATTCGCCACCATGTATAATTTTTCTCACAACTTCTCTGCCTCGGGTACCCTTTTTGTGATGAACTGTGGGAACTGTTCAATTGTTCCACGAACCTCTTTGCTCAAACTTGTTGCTTATGCCATGAATTGAAGCATCGACTAAAGAGTTAGAAAGAAAGTCTTGACCTTCTCCTAGTAGGAGATGTATAATTGATGGACTACCAAAAGGAGATTTGATTGAGTAGCAAGGGGTTGGGGAGAATTCTTCAAAAGACCAATTTCCATCTCCTTCAACTTGATATCCCGTGTCAGCTCTTCAATTTTCTTGTTTGCTACGGAGAGTTGTCCTTGTAGATTTTCTAACTTGGCATCCCTGCTCTGCAATAGCTCCTCAGCTTGGCTCTGGGTTTCAGATTCATTTTCCAGGGAAACCTTTACTTCTTGGATCTCCTTTTCTTTATGCTGCATTTCTTGCTCCAATTGAGCTCGTTGCTGCCTATGTTCCTCAGTTTTCTGTTGCATTTCTCCTTCTGCCCAAGCTAATTGGCCTTGTAATTCCTAGTTTTTATGCTACAGTCCAGCGACCAGGTTGCGATATAGGGATTGGAACTTTACAAGTTCCACTTGAAGTTTGGCACTTTCCATTTGCACTTGTTGAGACAAGCATGCAAATTTTGTGTCCCTTTCCTTGTCCTTTAGTAGGACCTCCATCCTTTCCTTGAAATTTTTGAGCTCCTCTTCCTTCTTCTTTAGTTGGCGACTATGCTTGAGGAAGTCAGTAGTCACCACTCACTAGGTCTCCTCCATCAATTCAACTTTGTCTTATGGTCAGGCTATGCGTAGATTGATTCCCATAGCATGAATTGTGTAATCCTCGGGTTGCATCTCCCCATATGGTTCGATGGTGTTTGAATGCATGGTTGCAAAATGCAGCAATTACTGAACTTTATTGCAAAGGGTTTTCACGCATGGCTTGGTTGACTTTAAAGCGTCTTTTTCTTTTCTCTTCTGGACCTTGATAGCCCATGCTGTTTTTGTTCTGTCACCTTCCCCAATAAATTTTACTAGTGATCTAATCAGCTCGCCAGTGAAGGGCACACCGAGAGGAAGGGAGAAAGGGAAAGAGAGAGTAGTGATCTCAGATGATGTCTTTTTTGGTAGAGAGACTATTAATGGGGAGAATAGAGGAATGTTATACTAAGGCCCAGTCTAGGAAGCAACGAAAGGACTCATGGGGAGTGGTGGCGGTAGCGGGGATGTAGAGGATACCATCTGTTGGGAAAGCTGAGTCGAAGCCGACATAGTGGGAGTGAAAGGAGTGGAAATGGTGATTCCAGATTGGGCTCTAATGAAAGGTGGAACAAATCACGAGGGAGTAAAAGTTGCACATCCAATTTGGGAGAATTGGAAGAAACCTCCCATGGGTGTGGCAGTAACAAAGGAAAGGTTGACACTTGAAGGAATTGGGGGAGTAGATACAATAGAGGTAACCAAAGATTATGAATTGAGGAGGGGGAGAGAGAAAGATACCTGAGGTGCAAAGGATTTTGATCCTTGGCTCATTTTAGGTTCTTGTGGTCCTTCTCCAAAAGTTGCTTCCATGCATGACCTCTTATCGGCTGGAGAGTTGTCCACCTCTATGACCTTTGAAGGCTGTTGGGATACCCTAGGTCTTTTTGCAGCCCATGTGCATGGCCATGAGGCTTTTGACTATGATACATAGCCACCCACACTTTCATTGGAGACTTACCAGGTTGCTATGTCGCTTTTCCAATTTTCTATGTTGGGGCCTTTTTCTCTTCCTTTCCCTTCACTGTATATTTTCTAGCTTCCTCTGGATCTATATCCTCATCATCGCTAGCATTAGTATCTTCATGCCCTCTGTTCCATAGATCATCAAATCTTTCATCCTTGATTGTCTCCTGGAATGGGGCATTAAGGAATTTGGTCTCCTGGTAATAAATCTAGAAGTCTATAATTTTCTCTTCATTCCACTGCCATTGCTTGACCAGTTCATTGTGAAGGGTGGCCCCCATTTGACACTTTTCATTAGGCTTCTCCAAAGGAAAATAGAAAGAGAGCCATGGTGACCTCTTATATTTAGTAGGAACATAGACCATGTCCACAAATAGATTATCCTATTCTAATTGTGGATTCCACCGAGCTTCCCAGTAAGCCCAAGAGCTGTGAGTCACCTTAACGTTTAGGTATGCTAAGTCATTATCGGGGTTATATTGCCACTTGTCACAAATTAATACTAGCCCCAGATGAGCCAAATTTTCTTCTAGTAGACCATGTGTCTGCTTCTTCACCATTATCACTATTTTGAAGTTCAAAGGGCAGAAGAAAAAAAATTTCTTATTTTTCCCTCTGCAAAAGTTGTTGTCGATAATCGATAGTTACCGAAACACCTTAAGGGCCAACACCCTGTTTGTGACACATACCGGGAGTTGGAATGGTTCCTTGGTAAAGCCATGCAACCTAAGGAATGTGAAATCCTCCCCAAGAAACCAATCGTAAGGAGGAAAAAAACTTTGCATCCACCCTATTTGCTTGACGAAAAGTCAATAAAGCTTGCCATCCTCGCTAAAATCTTGCAAAATTAGAGTCAAGACACACTCCAAAAATGTATCGTAATCAAAAGTTGTAGAAAGGAGGGGAGTCCACACAAAAACCGACCTTCTTACTCCATTTTCATCAAAAATAGCCAAGCCCATATGGTTTCTAAAGATGTTAGGGTTTTGGTGCAAAAACATGTGAGCAAGGAGAGAAGAAAACCTGAACTTATGTTATGTGTTGTATTCCTTGATTTGGTTCAGCATTTCCTGGACGATGACTTCTGTGAAGTCATACCAGAATAAAGAATGTTACCTTCTCAACTGAAAACCAAGACCTATTTGAAACTCTTCCACGTACCTATCGTTGTCCATTCCGTAAACAAAAGCCATCATAGAGAAGACCTCCTACAAGTCTGAGTTGAAAGCATTATGGATGACCAAAATTTGTGGTGGCTATGCAAAATCTTCCTCAGGCCTTTTGGTTTCTTGGTTATAAAATTTCAGAGCAAGATCTCTAGTCTTCCATAACTCTTCCACTTTTTTTGGAGTGAATGTCTCTATCTTTTCTACTCTAGAGCCTTTTTCTGATGGGGATGCATAGCATATCCTTGATGGCATCCATGTTGATCAAAACCCTCAATTCTCGGCCTTCAAAGGCACTAGTATCTGGGTTAAAATGTTGCATGCACTTGTGGACTAGTTTCAAGTAGTAATGCACAAAAGGAACCATATACTATGGGAGACTACAGAACCATAGCTTGTACGCCAAATATTATTGGCTAGTGGCCTATTTCATTCTCTCATAAGCTGCTTCCCTAAGACTCTTAGGGTTGGTTTTAAGAATGGGGTCATGAATGCTATCCAATTCCTCTATTATCAGGGTCTAGTTCTTGTGAGCCTTCTTGTCCATGACCCACATGCAGATCCACTTTGGCTTCTTTGGTATCCTAGGTGAAGCATAAGAGACGTCACTAAAAAGTATTGGCCATTGGTGCCACACACATGGTGTCAAATAAGCTTTGGGAAGCCTCTCCTTGTGCTTCTATCTGAGGATTCTGGGCCATTTAGGATTTTGTGGACCTTTGCAATGCTCAAACTTTATGCAATTCTCTTGGGTTCTTTAGCAAATTTTTCACTCAAAGCTCTTTGCATTGAATAGCGTACTTAGGAAACTCTTCATAGTGTTGTTCCTTCTCATGCAACACTTAGCCTTTTCTTGACTTGAAGTTGTAGACAATGGTTTCCTTTTTGCAATAAATTCAGCACGTACCACCAACTCTCTTGTTCATGTGAAATGAATTATTTGCCTTTTGAAAAGACAATAATTCATAATGACGATGTCCTACGACGTGATTTCCTCAAAAATTGAGCCAGTGATTGAAGGCATACAAAACCTTTCACATGCTTTGCAATTAATATCTTAAAAAGAATGATTAAGCCAAAAATGTGATGAGTACACAAAAAAATGGAGTTCATCCTTGGAGAATGGAAAATGCCCACAGTGTGACACATTGGCACTTGACTGTGCAGACGATCACTTGGGACTACCACTGGTTTTAGCTAATTAATTACTTCTTAACTTCACACATAACAATTCATACACAATAGACACAACTAGGTGGGATTCTCGAGTTTTCTCTTGGTGGGAATTTTGAGTTGGTTCTTGATGGGATTTTTGAGTTAATACTCGATCAACATCATGCTTATTGTACACATGTACCTCGGCTATTTCTATAAGTAGACCCAAAGACAACAAAAAAATTGCACTTGGTAATTGGGAAGAATTTTCATTTGTTAGTTAGAACTAGAGGTAGACACAATGAATACTCCAACTAGGCTCACTAGCAATAGGTCTTAGGAAACATTCCTTGGAGAAGTTTCTAGCAGGCATCTGAAAAGCATGACAAAGAACAAGCATTCTTTGCAAATTATAGCAATGAAGTGGGTACTGGGTAGGGATTTCCTAGAATATAAGGATAACTATAGGGATAATACTAACATTTTCTCTCATTTCATTGCCTCCTTGCTCGATATACAGGTACCTAAGAAGATGATCCTGCAACTTACCATGGAGATCTTCCTAAAGAGCTAGGTCTCGGTGGGCTTGGTGAAGTGGTGACAAATGTAGTGTATGGCCTTGGTCTTCCCATGGTGAGTGACCTCTGCAGACACATTGAAGAAGACACAACTTGGTGTCGTGGGTGCCATTCCTAAGTAGGTTTCGCATCATGATGCATGGAGAGCATCATCAAAGAGTTACTCATGCTTGCCACTTCCTCCTGCATTGCTACAACGTGGTGTTGTTCTATGATGCGGAATGGTACACTAATTTCAGAAACTTGATGTTTCCTCCACCGCTTTCCATTGTTGCTATTGATGCTCTTGCTGCTAATAATGCTCCTACTATTCATGAAGTTGCTCCAAATGCTGTTGACACTGATGTTGCCCCCGTTTGAAGAATGAAATCCTATCTCCTATTTTTGTATATATGCCTTCAAAGGCTTTTAATACATGCTTGAAAAGTCACTTAGCATATATATACTCAAAAAGTATGGCCTGAGAACCATTTTGGAATTGTAATATCAAAGTATATAATACCGTATAATGAATGTACAAATTTTTAATCATTTTTTGTCTCTTTTTCTTTCTCTTCTTCTTGTATTATGGGTTGCTTCTCAAAAATACCAACTGAACAAAAAACACAAAAAACCCAAAGGAAATTTACATAATTACATATCTTCACTAGAAAAGAGGTTAATAAAGCTTAATTGAACAATTTGAGGTGGATTCCATTAATTGGAATCCCTAATGCTTCTTTTTCCATATTTTCCAATTCAAATGTATTATGTTGCTTGCATTGAATAATTCAAAAAGGTCCTTCCCATAGAGTATCAAATTTTCCATGTAGGCCAGGCTTCACGACCCTTTCATTGAATTTTAGCACTATATGCTGCCACAATAATGGGTTACACTTTTTGGGACATCTTGATTTTTTTTTGAAATCACATATTTTTAGAAAATACAATGATTTATGACACTAAAGGTTCCATTTAAATTATTTTAAGTAAAGAGGGATTGATCAAATCCCCTTAGATCAAACCCCCTTGGATAGAACTTTGTTAGATTTAAACCATACCTATAGTCGAGTCTCCTCCACACCTATCAAAATGCTGATAAAAAACCACTTTTGATTTACCTTTTGGGTGATCAAATGAATTTATTTAAAATTTATGCTTTGTAATCTTGCATCCCTTATTATAAGGTTCCCAAAAAGTATAATTTTAAATATGTTTAATTTGATTATTATATTTATTTTTTATTTCTCGTGAATGTAGAATTTTCAATGAACATCAAGTTCTTTATTTCACATATACGAAAAAATACAAAAATAGAGAAAAAAAATTCTAAAAAATACATGTGCACTAGGTATTGATGTCATTATTCCAACAAAAAAATAATAAGTTAATTTAAATGAATACAAAAAGAGTTATGTGGGCCGAAGTACACCTTTGTCCAAATTATAATTATGCTGACTTGGAAAATTAATTAAAAAAATTTAACAAAAAATTATGAAAAAAATCCACTTCCTAGATATTGGTGTGAAAATTTTGTATTTTAAAAATTAGAATTGAATCCTATCTATTAAAAAAGTTACGTGGGTCGAAGTAAACATCACTTTTTAAAAATGTTGATTAGTAGAAAAAATAAGTTATTAAAAATTACATAAACTGATTCACAATTTATTTTTTAAAAATATAATTAGAATCTACACAAAATATCTAACAAATTACTAGTTTGATTCATCTTCAAAACCTTAATGGTTTAGCTACTATAGGTGTAAGAAAGTGAATGTCTCATGAAAAATCCTAATTTTAATGTCAAGTTTGGCCAAAATCTATAACCCATTATTGTGGGATCACCCCACTAGGTCTCCACATTTAAGACCCTGGTCTAAGGTATTCTTTTCAAACCACCTTTTAACCATTGTTGGCGATTAGTCATGCCTACCAGGGCTTTTTCTCTTTTTTCCTACACCTCTAGTAACTCATCCAATTGTACCTCCATGGCTCCATTTTGTTCAACTTCTAGAGATTTGAGTAGCTATAATGTGGGAATTTCTATGGAGACAAGCAATAGCCCTTCCTTTCCGTATACTAACTCATACAAAAAAGTCTTAAGGACTTTCTTAGGAGTTATCCGGTTTTCCCAGAGCACTGCCTGAAGGTTCTTATGCCACTCTTTTTGATGCTCTGACCTGATTCTTTTAATGAGTTAGACCAAATTCTTATTAGTTGACTCAACTAGACCATTTCCTTGTGGGTAGTAGTTTGAAGATGTTTTTAAGAATATGCCATGATTGAGTGTAAATTGACATACCTTTAAGCCCAGGAAATCCTTAGCATTGTTGAAGATGAAAGTCTTTGGCGAGCCGAACCTTGTCACCAGTTCTTCGAGAAAGTTCACAATTTTCGTCTCCATCACATTCTTTAGGAGCATGGCCTTGGTCCATCTAGTAAAGTAGTTTGTAGCAGTGAAGACCCATTTATGTCTAGCACTGGAGGTGGGATTAATCATTGCAATAAAATCAAGGCCCCATTATGCAAAAGGTTCATCAACCATTATTGAATTGAGAGGCATTGCTGAGTTTTCCTTCTTCATGTGAAGAATTGGCATTCTTTGTAGGCCTTAACCAAAGAGTGTGAGTCATTGAATAGTGTAGGCCAAAAATATTTGGCACACATAATTTTGATGGTGATGGTCTTTGTAGAGAAGTGTCCATCCATGAGACTATTGTGAAATATGTCTAGAATTTTCTTTGCTTTCTCTATGGCGATGCACTGCAATAGAACACCATTGAAGTTCCTTTTGAAAAGGACTCCTTTGATGAGCGCATATCCGCTATTCTACAATCTATAGAATCTTTTCTTTTGAGAAGGGAGGCCCATCAGATATTTTCCAGTCTGCATAAACCTCATCCGATTTGCCAACTAGCAGCCTTCGAACCCATATTCATTCATTAGAACAAGCTCAGGTTGTTCCTCTTTAGCTACCATTTCTTGATCATGCACCAAATACTCACACAGTCCTCTCCCTGGGATGGTCTTCGTGGGTCTGACCTCAATGTCATATTCGAGGATTTTGGTAATCCAGTTGGAATTTTTCTCGATGATTTCTCCTTCCATAATATACTCACGCACATTGGAATGCGTGACATATACTATCACCTTGTTGCAAGATATGAGGTGTCAGAACTTCTCGAGCCCCTTAACAATGACAAATGCTTTCCTTTCAATGGAGTTATAATTCATTTCATAATCATTTAAGGTCCGGGAGTGGAATGCTATATTGGATGTTCTCCATTTCCCTCATCATCCTTCTAGGTCAAAATAATAGCAATGCTGGATTTGCTACTGAATACATACATTATGAAGTCCTTTGATAGGTTTGGGTTTACCAGAACAGGAGTTGAAGAAATAACATCCTCAACCTTTTCAAAGGCTTCTCTAGCATCTTTTTTCCATTTTATAACTGATCCTTCTTGAGCATTAAGGTAATAGGTCTAATTAGTCCTCCAAAATTAGAAATGAATTTTCTCACAAAATTTACCTTTCCCAAAAAGGACCAAACTCCCTTCTTGTTGACTGGTAGGGGAAGCTCCTTGATTTCCTTTACCCACTTACGGTCAATTGAAATTTTGTCCTTGGACACCACGTGTCCCAATAGCTTTCCTTGCAGAACTCTGAAGACACATTTGTTTGCGTTCAGGGATACCTCGAACTCGTTACATCTTTTAAAAACCATTTCTAGATGGTCAAAATGATCATCTTTAGACTTAGAGAATATAGTCAAATCATCTAAGTAGATTAAGATAACCTTGTTCATTAATTCTTTGAAAGCAATATCCATTGCCTGCTAGAAGGTAGCTCCTGCGTTTGAGAGATCGAAGGGAATTTTCACATAGGAAAACATTATCCACTTGGTAGTGAGTGTTGTTTTGTGTTGGTCTTCCTCCTTTACCCAAATCTAGTTGTAATGAGAGAAGTCGTCTAATAGAGAAAACATTTATGAGCTAGCCACTATTTGAAAAATAGACTCCATGGAGGGCAAGGGGTAGTGGTCCTTTAGGGATGCTCTATTCAGGCCCTAGAAATCAACACACACACAAATTTCTCCATTCTTCTTCTAGATGGGAACCGGGTTAGACACCCATGTGTTGTGCTTGAGAGGGAAAATGATTCAAGATTGAATTAGCTTTGTCAACTCTTGCGCCATCAATGCCTCAATCTTAGGATTTACTAGTCTCTACTTCTGGCAGACAATTTTTGCTCCTTCCATCAGTTCTATAGTATGTTGGATGATTTCAAGATCATATCCCTTGAGGTCATCATATGACCAGGCAACTACTCCTTCATATTTTTCAAAAAAATGGATGATCCTTTCTTTATCATGCTATGGGACATCCTTCCCGACCTTGAGCTTCTTTTTGTCACCAACCTGAAGATCCACTTAGTCACTTTTATCCGCCACAAACTTCCTCTTGTCATTTCTTGCATCGTCACAATCGAATAGGTTTTTTGAGAGTGACCAGTCCTTTTGGAAGCTTGTTGGACCTTAATTGAATAATTTTCCCTTCATAGGCCTCGACTATTCTTGGTTGGAGTTGCTCAGCAAACTCTCTTGACTGCTGGATGAATGAGGAAATGTGTTCATCACTTTTGAACACTTGCCAGCTTTGGTCATTATCTAGGATTTTTGGTCAGACAATCACTCACATAGAGTGTACGTTATCAATTAGGTCAAAACAAGGGTCAAATTGAGAACCGATTGTTCCCATGCGATCTGTATCTGCATTTTTCTCTCTGG
Organism: Sequoia sempervirens; assembly: GCA_007258455.2. Lineage (NCBI taxonomy): Eukaryota > Viridiplantae > Streptophyta > Pinopsida > Cupressales > Cupressaceae > Sequoia > Sequoia sempervirens. The sequence goes on along the minus strand of VDFB02248223.1, from coordinate 5,536 downwards.
GCACTATCTAGATATTGAAAGATTCAAAGCTTTCAATCAGGTCCTAGACTCTATGTCTATAGGATCTCATGTGGACATTCTTAGCTATAAAGAGCCCTTGGAATTGATTGAATACTAGCTCAAAGTCTCTTAGCTATAAAGAGCCCTTGGAATTGATTGAATACTAGCTCAAAGTCTCCGAACACCATTATTTTCTTAACACCCATCCATTATGCAAGACTTGAACTTTGCACAAGGCCTTCATATTCAACTTCATTGTTTGAACATGCAAACTGAAAGCAAAAAGACCTGAGGGTCTTTTCATTGGATGGGGACGTCAAACATATCCTGACTCCTGCACCAACTTTACATCTTGCTCCATCAAAATGTACCAACCATAGATCTAAGGCTTGACCACCCTTGAATTCCTTCATGACCTTTGGAATCATTTGATCTTCGTCATAGATGACATAGGTTCCCAATCCGGTAGCATGATAATTGTTGAAAGGATCAGTGTCTATATATTTTCTCAAGAGGACCTCTTCTTGATCATTCCAGTCTCCGATCACCTTCTCATCTTCCAGTAGTTCAGTACAATACATTTCCTCTTTGGTGACAGAGGTATGAGTGGCCTCAAAGTTGATCATGGATTCATATGCCACATGTTCTGAATGTAGAGGTTCAGATACTATCTTCATTTTAGCTCCATGCTTGGTCCTAAGGATCAAGTTTGACCAATCGAAGGAAAGATATCCGCCTATCTTAGAAGTGAATTCCTGGGATAAGCAAAGACTAAACATGGGGGGAATGTCTACAATCATGGTATCTTGTGGAACTCTGATACTAGGGAAGGAGAATAGAGTCAAGGGGAGGTCTTTAATGAAACCTATGGTTTCAACCTTGTTCCCATCAAGCTGCATAATCCCTCTTTTTAAAGGTTCATAGCTAAGTCCTAAGGCTTCAACTATCTGCTTGGGCATGACTGTGGTACTAGCACTAGAGTCAATCATAGAATTTTGCAACAACTTCTTACTGACAATGAGATTCAAGAGGAAGGGTTTTGATTTAGGCTTACCTTTACTTTCAGTGGAAGCTTCCTCTGTACTATTTGTGAGAACTTTGTCTAGAGGTGGAGAATCAATGGCCTTTTCCTGGCTCTTTTGCTCTACTAGTTCTATACTAATATCTTTGAGTAGGGCCTTCTGCAATAATGACTTCTGCTCTGGAATAGCTAAGATAACCCAAAGAGATACATTAGTAGAGGACTTCTTCAATTGTTCCACCACACTAAATGTTGGTGGACTCAAAGGATTCTATTCCTTAGCCCTTTCTATAACAATCTCATTTCATGATTGAATTTGTTATGCAATTACAAAGGTACTAGGAGTTTGGTCGGGGACATTTTTGGGTTGTGGGATGACTGGTTCGCCCATGAATCTCCTTTTAGAGTGAGTATTGTAATATGACTGCACTTGCGGGGCCTTAGATGTGGAGGCCTCATTTGCAAACACTGCTTCCTCTTCTTCCATCCATGAGAAGAGTGTGTGGTTGAGAGCTATACCTGTCTCTTACTCCAGGGACATTCCTTGCATTTGCATGGTGAGTACCATGTTTTCCATTTGCGGAGAGGCATATACATAAGCTCCTAAATCTAACACCACGCCTTGGCTGCACTATTTTGCCACTCTTTGTTGTAGATTTCCATGCAGATAATTTTGAGGCATATGCGCTTCATTGCAGGGGAAGCACCAGGGATTGATATCATCAACAAGATTATTTTTTCCCATTCTCAGCTCTCTACTCGAGCTTGGGTGAGCATTCTGTAGTGGAGTAGGCATCAACACCATCTAATTACTTGTTTGGGTCTGTAGATTTGTGCGTGAGCCTCCTTGGAATTGATTTTGCTGATAGGAAGATTTTCTGCCTTGATAATTTTGGTAAGTTGGCTTCAGAGGCATGGTCTGGTTCCACTTGATGGTAGTTATTTCATTTGAGATGCTCTACAACAACTCCTTGACATCGATCATCTCATTCTTTGAAGAATTAGACATAAAGCAACACTCTATGGCACACTCGGATATGCGTACATAGATTGGGGAGGAGAAGCCACATTGGTAGAAGCTATCTCCTAGGCAATAATCAACAACTCTACAAATATAGGCATTGTGGGCCGAGGCAGTAATTTTTTGGCATTGATCAAATTATTCTCCACTTGAACAACAACGCTATATGTACCTGGCAAGGTGTTCCCACCAAGGGACTGGATCATCATTGAAATGTCGGTGTTAAGAGATTTCAGATAGAACATGAATGCCAAATCTGTAGGTGGATGGATTACAGGTTGAAACCTTTTCCAAGTTGTGTGAAACTAGGCATTAAAGTCAATCATGGCTTCTTGAGGGGCCCACTTTATAGTAACTAGCTTCTAAAATAGAAAAGACTGATCTCCATTATTTGAAAACTACTCATAGAAAGGATCTCCAAGCTGATCCTAGGTATTGATAGTATTGGCTTCCAAAGTGTGATACCAATCTAGTGCTCTGCCCTTGAAAGAGGCTACGAGCAACCTCAACGCGACATTTTGGTCGGTAACACCTTGCACTAAACACATGTTCACCACATCTTGGAGATGTTTGGATGGTGTTTTCGAGCCTTCCCCAATGAATTTTGGTACAACTTTTAAAGAAGAGGTTGGGATAGGGTCCCAAATGGCAAGTGCTACTAGTGCTATAAGAGGGCTTCTGGCATCCCATGCCACATAATTTCTATTAGCAATTGGCAACATGGCTGGTAGAGGGATCAAAAATTTCACTAGACGGGTTCTTGTTCATACTATTACTAGCAGTGGCACTAGCATGTCGGGGTTGTTCACAGTTTGGAATGTAGTAGTAGGCTGATGGCTCATACAACCACTTTAGATTTAGATACATTTAAGTGGTCCCATCGGACGTGCCAGAAAAAGAATTGTTGATGCCTAAAATTGTCAAGCAACGACCTTATGGGAAACTTAGTTAATGGGGGGACCAATTGTGCTAAACTGAGTGACCTCTGAGTTTTTAAAGAAGTTGTCTCTTTCTGTATTTGGGGGTTTGGAAAGGGAAAATGAAGAAAATATATAAAATAAAGATCTAACCTAAGGCGATGCGCCAAGATGTAGATGTGGGCATGACAAATCTTCCTTTCAGATGGGATTTAAGGGCCTATTCACCAATCTGCATGTCCAGAAATAACAAAGAGCATAGATGAAAAGCCTAAGAAGTTTATCAAATAACATAAAATAACTTCCATACACATTTATTGAAAAGAAGAGTCCAAGACATGGTCTGAATCAGTGAACTTATATTGAAATTATAGAAGTTCTGCAAATAAACTACTTAGTACAATAACAACACAGTATAATGTTTTATCAGCTAACTAAGAAACATAAGGGCCGAAAGACAATGGCACAATCTGTGAGTCTTAATACAATAATGTAAAACAATACAAAGGCTTGGTGTATTTCCATAATTTTTTCGTGTATTCTCTAAACTCCAAACTCATTTTTAGAAAGTTGAAGTAGTATATATAGAGAAGCATCCCACCGCTTGAGATCTAGTAAGAAAAAAAAATTCCTTGGCACTAGCAATGATTTCCCATGGCTGTTGCAACAAAAAATATTTTGAATCATATAATGCAATCCCCTTCGAACTAGATGCATCCCCTGCGAATGATGACTGTGGTCCCAGTGTGGAAGCAACAAAATTCCCACGTAGACACGTGTCGCTCACCCATAGATTTGGTTGGGAAATGTGGCGACAAGGCAGGGTTCATCATTCATTCTTCCCTTCCAACATTGAAAATCCCTATGAAGAAGACACATGGAGAAGTCTTCATTTCGGGCGTTGACTGTGGGGTCTGCCAAAAGATGCCTGCAGAATGATGCTACGTGGCACGTAGGTGGAGCTTGGTAGAGAAGCAAAGGGGAGTGGGCTCTCAAAGGCCCACACTTCCGACACGCAGAGGCATGGCGGGGCTTGATACTTCAGCAATGGAAGAACTCTTTCCAAGGAGCGCACGGTTGACACGTGGAGAAATCAGGCGAAGCTCTTCAAAAAGGGGCCCAAAGAAATTCAAATACATGAGGTGCAGGCCAAGACTTATCAAAATAATAACATCTTGAGCTGAAGGGAGCTCTAGGGATTTTTAATCCATAGTACTATTTAATGTACTTACATGAGATTACTCTGTTAATGAAATTCATTTTATAATTACTTGTTTATGTTTACATTTATAGTTATTGGATATGTTTGTAATTATTGTCAAACATAAATTTGTATTGTTGCATATTGGGGTATATTACAAGATTGAGGAAATAATAATGAATGTCAACAAATAATTGAAAGTGACAAACTTATAGTGTAAGGATATAAAGGTAAAAAAATGATAATTAGAGTCACAATAAAACTATCTCAGATTAGTGATCAATAATGTTGTTGAGTCTTCAACCTACACAATAATTTTTTAAAGAATAATTTAATATTTAAGGATTCCTTAATGTAGTTAGATTTTAGAATGATGGAGTTACACACATAGGGGCCATGGTAGGACTAGAAAGATAAGATTGTTTTCCATGCATAAATCAATAATATTGTCACTTAAAAGTGTATTTGGGGATCTCAATTTATTGGAACCTTATGGAAAACATGCTATGGCATTATTATAAATCCTAGAAATGATTTAAATTTTATATGGATAAGTAAAATAATTAATTTTGGGATGTTGATTTAAATTATTGATAGTGGAAAAGTGGGTGCATAGATAAAACATTCATGTTGGAAGTGTCATAAATATTGAGAAGAAAAAGATACATTCTTTAAGGATAATTGATGAATAATTTACATGTGTAATGTGGAAAACCATATGGTAGGATAGATTCCAAAGAATAAGCAAGATCAATCCCATCCAAGCATATAAGAACTCATCCTATATGCTATCTTAATTCCAAGAAAGTAATATTAAGGTAAAGGGACTATTTAAAAATAAAAATGGAATGCATGATAGAGGATAAGTGAATGCCATATAAAATAAGCCAAGTACACTCTTGTAGGCCATCGTATAGATCATTGTAATGACTCGTAGAAATAATATTTTGAGAATAAATGATTTTGAGATAGTCTATATCTTGATGAATTATGTAATGACATATTTGAGTTAGCCATAAGGTATACAATTTCATCTAATCTTATAAGAAATAATCTATAAAGTTACAAATGATTAATTGGGGTAATTTTTTTAAATGAACATGGAAACCATTACCTTCTCATGTTATCATCAAACCTCTAAGAGAAAAATATAGTAAGGAACATAAGTAGATGCCAAAATTTTAGGTGTACTCTGAGTCACTCCAACAACTACATGATGGGCTAACGTGACATCTCCATCATATTGGGAGTCATTGGTCTTTGTAAGAATAATAACACATGGTCAAATGTAAACAAGATCCCCAAACAAAAAAAATAAAATTTAAAAAATGATATAAAAATTAATATAATTAGATTCATAACTCAAAATTTTAGAA